>CAKOAT010183044.1:1865-56499 GCA_932364175.1 Eruca vesicaria subsp. sativa
TTTAACAATGAGTAAATCTGGATTGGATACTTCCACATCAAAATCAAATTGATCTCTCACTGTAAGAAGTTTCAATCGTCTTTCCAACTCAGCTTTACTCTGGTATCGTTGCCCAACAGCAAGGTTTAGCGAAGACATCTCCAACCTTAGAACCTCTGAATCCCCCTTAGATCCGGTCCAATTGTAAGAAGTTTCAGTCAACTGAGATCTCTTTTTAGGCGGTAGTGTCGGTGAATCTTCGTCTTGTGTTGGAGACTCACCATATGAGCTAAAGTTATCATCTTCGGATGACGCACCATCTAAGTCGTCGAACATATCAAATCGGCTATCAAATTCACTGTCTTCTTCGCCTTCTTCATCTTCTCCAACATCTTTATGTTTTTCTCTGTCCAAGATATTCTCATTGTCGTTCTGTTCCTCCTCCAAACTAAAACCATCTTATCTAGATTCAACTTCTGAGACTTATGCTTCTGAGCTGAAACTGTATAATATATTACTCTTCTCTCCCGCTCCGTCTTTCCGGTTGATCTCATCATCCTCGTTCTCTGTAATCTCTACACAGAGACGTAATATTTCGGTTTTCCTTAGGCTTAAAAATATTTGCAATTGACGAGTATTGGAGATGTAAACTGGTGGCGTGTCGTGAGCCATTATTTTCAAAGCTTTATTCGAGAACTGGTAGCTTAGCTGAATCTGATGGCTCGACTCATTCAATCCGTAATCATCAAGTACTGACTTTGCGAGTTCGTCGTGTGTTTTTTTCTCATCTGCATGTAGAACAATACATCCTCTACTTTCGGGTGTGAATACATATCTGTTTTTCTTAATCCAGTTACCTGAAACAATAATTACTGGATCCATAAGATTTTAGAGAAAGAGAAGAAGGTGAAGAACAGATAGCGGCGTCTGTAACATAAACCCTAAATTTGTTGTTGTAGTTAGTAATGACATGGAAAATAAAAGCTGACATGGATGATGACATGGAAAATCAGTAATTCAGCCACCAAACAAACATTTAAGTCAGCCACAATAAGTTAGCCGCTTAATACACCGTAAGTCAGTGAAAACGTGAATACTATTTTAGTAATTAACTTTTTGTTAACAATCAGCCATAACAAAGATGAAACGAAAGAAGTCAGCTGTATCGTTAAATAAACCAGCCGGCAAATGAATGCTATTCTAGTAATTAATCTTTCGCTAAAAAAAGTCAGCCGTAAATCAGCTGAGTTTATTGTTACTCCACTTTATGACGGCTGATTAAATATAACTCAGCTGTAAAAACATCTCATAACTCGGCCGGTCGACGATCAATTAACCAGTCGCGATAGTTAACTCAGCCGTGTGGTAACTAGAACTCAGTCGGATTTTCCAGGAACCAGCCTAAGGATGTATAAGTCAGTCGTAATATCTGACCGTAACTCAGCCGTTATCAAATAAACCAGCCAGATTTTTTTAAGTCAGCCGTAACGATCGAATGAGTTATGTTCATAACTCAGCTTATTTCTCATAACTCAGCTAGGTTAGTTAAGTCAGCCGCAACGCACCTATATCTCGGCCGTAACGAAGTTCATATCGTATTGAGGCTGAGTTTTATGCCGCATTCTTACGTGGACCCGATTTTTTGCCTACGTGGCACAAAAAAGTAATGGCATTCTCGTAAATATGTTTTTCTCACAATGTAAAAAAAGGGCACGCTGGGTATTAAAAAAATGTAGTAATAAAAAAAAGTTTTGTATGGTTGTGATAATAATTAATAAAATTCATACTAGTTGAGTTAACTTCTCTTATTATATTGTGGATTGACTGCCAATCCGTGGAATGATTTTTTTTTTTTTTGGATCAAATCCGTGGAATGATTTGCGTTGCAAAAACAAAAGACTACTTCGAATTCTTTTCTTTTGCTTAAGATCTTTAATCAAATAAATGAAAACATATTTGTAATCCAAGATAAATACTAGTTCTATAGGACCTATTATCAAGAAAATGTAACTAATTGTTAGTTGTATTGTAATTTAATCAATTAAAATTTGTTCAACTTACCTAGAGTAAATAACATTTCTATAGTTTTCATCACTAAAGTGTGAATGAACTCTATTTTCCAATCCTAGAAAACACAAAACTGATCTGAAAAAATAACCTAATTCTCTCTCGACAAACTCACCTCCCCCTTGTACGCGGTACTGCTTAAATCTCTGGGGACCGGCGCGTGGTGGTTTTAATAGCTCCACCACCAGTTCTAATCGTGTTATTTCTTCTTCCTGTATAGTTTTAGTGGTCTTGAGTTTTAGTGGTCACAGATCTAGGCAAGCAGAGGTCATGGTATCAAAGTAATATCGTGAAAGGTTATGGTGGTGTCCAGCTGCGTCTCAACAAGGTCGGACGTACTAGATCCGGGCTATTGGTATTTCTTTCCTTGATATGGTCTGCAGATGCAAAAAGGTCAATCTCCGGTGTGACCTTTACGGGGGTTCTGGACTAGTTGGTCAGGTCCATCTCCGGTGAAGTGTTGCGGTTTATGTTCGCCTGAAGTGTCTTCGGGTTCGCGGTCCTCCATAAGTGGTCAGTACTTTGTGGTTTTAATTAGTGTCGAGGGTCGAGGATGGGTGGATTTGTGATGAGCTTAGTCTTGAAGGCGTGATTATTCATGATGCATACATTAGTTCTGGTTCGGTGGAAGTAATTTCCGGTTCAGATTTGTGGTTATTGGTTTTGCATATCATTGCATAACGTCTTGTGATGACGGAGCTCTTACGGTCTCAACCACGTTCATTTTCTTTAGCTCCTCAGTTGGTCGGGTATGGTTTGAACTGAGTATGGATTATGTTTAAGTCTTGGTTCTTGTATCAATAATTGTGGAGGGTCTCTGCTTTGGTTTCTGACAAGAGTGTTTTCTCTGGTGTTCATATGAAGATCCAAATGGTTTTAACTGTGTTACGATATGACTGGAGCTGATGGAAATACCAGCTTAACGTTGTGTGAGCTTTGAGGTCTCTGCTAAATTGTTTTTTTGGTTCTTTGGATAGAGAGTAATTTTAACTCAACAAACAAGGGTCTTCGACTAGTTTCTATTCGTTTCTTGAAGATCAGTGCACTCTTCCGCAATCGCCTATCATCAGGACATTCATTTTGGTTTTTTGAGTTTTTAAGCTTAAGTTTTATCCATCCTCTTGTTTTAGTCATGTCTTTGTAGTTTCATTTGGCTCTAAAAAATTTGTGATTTTTGCCAGTTTATGATTCTGGAAGGAATGTGTGTTTTTGTTGGCTTGTGTAGAACTTTCAAGTTTTCAAATTAATCCATCAAATATGACAAAAAAAAATTCTATTTTCCAACATTTTTATCATGCCAAAAATGAACAAAAAAATGAAGGAAACATTTGAGAAGAATAGTATAAGATTATACATCTTTATAAGAGAATATATGCCTTTTGACAGAAAGATTGACGTACACTTGCTTTGGACATATTTTTTGTCTATGCCCTTTTACTTTTTGTTGCTTTAGTCAGCCTTCTGGATATGCATAAAGCCCCAAATTCATTTCTTAGAGCCTCCTTTCATCAGCTATCTTTTAATTAAAATAATTTATTATCACAAGTATTATGTAACAACAATCGAGATAAAACAATTAAAATAGTGCAGAAAAGTAATTAAAAAGAAATAATGAAAAAGTCGACAGAATTCAAAGCGATATACGTCACATCTGAAGTTTTGCTTTTCTGAGATCCACGCTCTTGACATTTATTTACCTGAAAATTTAAATACAAATGTTACTTTTTTGTACTCGAGTTTGATCAAAAATAATAAAATACAAATGTTTTTAAAAGTGAATCCTAATGGGCAATAATTGTTATTATACTTCGGTACTGTTTGATTCATCTATTTTGAAGACAATTTTACTTATGCACCGTACATCATGCGTGCACGTTCAAGCATATTGCATATAACATTCATAAAATCAGTTTGACCACTAAGATCCGTGCATGGAGAATTTGAATATACGATGTTTGTGTCTGTTTGATATGTTGTGAAAGAAATTAGATAAAATTAAAATTGAGGAAAGGGCAAGAAAAAATAATTGATTACCTCCGCGACTGCAAACGCCTCTTAGGAAAAGAAGGAAGATAATAAGAAGAACAACTGCAGCTAGTAGTCCTATGATAATGGCGAACGTCCTTTCTCCACCATAGTTTGCTTTATCTAATTTATTTGACAATAATTAATGAGAACACAGATTTTTTAAGTAGCTTCCATATTACTATTTAACCAAAATCCCAGAGCAATAACACCGGTTAGTTTTAGAGATACTTAATTATTTAGAAAAGTCAAATCCCTCCAAAATTATATGTACTATGTTTCATAAAATATTTAAGATAATATTCAAAATAACCTAAAATTTCTTTTTTCAAATATACCAAATTTCTGAGAAAAATAAAAACAACACAAAAGGTTTAAGAATAATTCATTTTGTAAACGTTTAAAAATAATTTAATCTCTAAACTTTTGGAAGGTACCTAACTCTTAATTTTGCGTTTAAAACTTTCAGATTTTGATGATAATGATAATCAAAACATAAGGTTTTATATTTATGCTAGTAGTAATTATAGTAATAATGATGATAGGTAAAGAAAAGTTACAATTGTGCGACTTGGCATCGTATTTTCCACCGCCAGTTGAATATCTTGCGTAACACTTGGTCAAGAACATGTCTCCAAATACGGCCGTGCCACAATCGTTTTTAAGCCGTCCGATGGCCGTTCCCAGGCAATCTTGGCACTCTGAAACGGTTAGATCTCCAACACACTGTCCCATACCTTGAACATCACTGGACCCTCCCGCTCGAAAATATCCTCCGCCCCCGAGTAGCTCAGTGAGAACAGCGTCTCTCCGGCTGATCCCGTCGGTATTGTAACCCTCAGAGGGACCACATTTCTTTAGGACAACGGTCTTGTCTTCTTGACCAAGAAAGCTGACATTATCGTACTTGACGTAGCAACCGGCTAACTGGAGGGCTCCACCGCAAGTGTAAGGGCAAAGAGGGCCGACTTGGGAGACGGCACGTGCCACACACGTGGCGCAGTCGGGCATGGATAGGTCACCGCGGCATTGGAAAAGACCACGAGCTGTGTCGGAAGAGGAAGAGCCCATGATGGTGAAGTTGTTGTAGGAAGAGTATGTAGCTGAGTTGACTAGAGAAGTGAGAAGCGAGTTGAGGTTTGACTCATAAGGAGACGCGGGAGAGAATTTTTGCTGGGAGCAGCCACCGTAGACGAAAGTGTCTGTGGCGGAGGTGGCGGAGCAGAGCCAAGGACCGGTTGCGGCGAGGAGACAGAAGAAGAGTGGGAGAGTGTTCCTTAGTGATGCCATTAGTTTTAATGAAAAAGGAGAGAAAGACATTAGCAATGAAAATGGATACTTATTTATACATATATGTAAGTGATTAAGGCATACTTGAAGGTAATGCGGAATGATGAACTGATAGCGCTATTTCGTCAGAATTATGTACAATATCTTATCAAAAATGAGAAGTCTAGTAAAAAAGTAAGAAAAAAGCTGTGTTTGTTTATTTTAGAGTTTTCATTTCTTTTATTATTCTTACGGAAAAGAAAAGGCTGTGTTATTTTAGAGCTTTCATTTCTTTTATTATTCTTATGGAGTATTATGAAAAAACACTACCCAGTATATTTGATTGTTTTATCAAGTAATATTTAGAGTCTTTTGTTTAATTAGTTTAACAATCTGCAGCAGTGAGCTTCTAATCAAACTATTTATAAATGTTAGAGGATCATGTGATCCCAAAAAATCAACTAATTAGTGAGTCGCATAAAGTTATAGTTAAAGTGTATAAGGTTGTTAAGCAAAAAAATGTATAAGGTTTAACTATATTTCAGTACTAAGATGTGACTGGCTTAGTTTTTTTTTTTGTTAATAAAAAAAGAAGATGTGGCTGGCTTAGTTTTATTTACTTGTGTAGCTTGACTAACGAAGCTTTAAATTAAGCTTTTCGCAAAGTAGGTATCCATGCAAACAAAGCTAATCAATTCTTAAAATAGTTTATTCCCAATTTCAGTAATTATCATTGTTATGTGCTTACTTGTATGTGCTTTCCTATATCAATACGTATCTAAAATGTAACTTTAAAGGCGTCTAAACATTGAGACAATATAATTTCAAAATAATAACCAATTGCAGTCCGAAAGATAATTAGTTCACTAAGTAAAGTTTGACTAAAGGAACACATATTCTCTCATAAAATTTGAATTAACTAAACAAATAGTATGAGAAAACAATAGAAAATAGGATTAAGAAGAATTGAACAGGAGAAAGAGGGGTTCAGATGTAGGACTTTCACCAATTAAGCTAAAGCAGATTGACCATTTCAGTTTGCAAACTAAATTTTTATAATTCATCCTGCTAAGCAGTTCTGACATTTTCAATGTCGTGTTATTTGATTCCACAAGAAATTACTGATAATATAAGGAGCACAATTTCTAATTTTTGGTGGAACTCAAAATAGAACAACAAAGGCTTACATTGGATAGCATGAAACGAGATCTGTACCCCTAAAAAATTGAGGGGGCTAGGTTTTCAAGATCTTCATGATTTCAATTTAGTTCTTCTGGCAAAACAGTTGTGAAGATTAATTCATTATACGAACTCCTTACTTGCACGGGTCCTAAAGGGAAAGTACTACAAGCAAACCTCTCCCTTGGAAGATCGACGAATATACTCACCATCATATGGATGGCGAAGTATCATGGCAACGAAACCTCTACTCATCTCAGATTTACGGAAAAGAATTGGAACGGGTCAAGATATGAGGGCTTGGAGTGAGTCTTCGGTTCCACACTCAGTGACTCGATCACCTAGACCTGCCGATTACATTGTTTACAGACTATCCCAACTTCGTCTTCAGTCCTTTATTAGGAATAATACCGAGGAGTGGGATATACAACTTTTACGAGAATTCTTTCATCCAGAAGATATCATGTTGATACTTGGGATAACACCTTCGCTCTCTTATTCCGGATGGATATGTTTGGAGTCACACAAAATCAGGAGTATACTCAGTGAAAACCGGATATGACCTACTTAAATCGACCAAGAGGAATCTCACACAAGAAGAGGTTCTAGAACCAAGTATCACGAGCCTTCAAAGCCATGTGTGGAAGATAAAGGCTCCTAGTAAGATGAAGCATTTTTTGTGGCAGGCAATCTCAGGCTGTGTGGCATTAGCAGAGAGACTCACTTATAGACACCTGGCCCAGTGGAGTTAATTAATCATCTACTTTTTGAATTCGCATCAGCCTTGCAGGTTTGGGCTTTATCGGACCATCCGTCCCTTCCGGGTGACTTCCCGAGTACATCTATATACCAAAACATGAACTTTCTGTTTTGGAAGAGAAAAGAGGTGGCTCCACTGAGACCAGAATTCGATACCTTCCCATGGATTTGCTAGTATATTAAGAAGGCGAGGAACGACAAACTCTTTAATGAGAAATTCGTCTCCCCGATTGACGCTCTCCAACACGCGTCTCTTGAGGCAGAATCTTGGAGGAAGGCTAATGAAAAGGAAGAAACAAATGAGGATAATGAAAATCCTCCTTATACTGAGACCAAGTCAGTGCCCCCTTGGGCACTTCGAATCCCTACCAGCCAAATTGATGCGTCATAGATAGATAATGGCAGTGTCAGTGGCTTAGGGTGGAGTCTTAAGGATCAAATGGGCTCTGAAGTTTTCAGATTACGGGCATGCAGAAGAAGTCTCTCAGCTTTGCATGCTGAGATGGAAGGTTTACTTTGGGCATCCTCATGTATGAGAGACAGAATGATAACTTCGATACGGTTTGAGACGGACTGCTCGGATCTAGTGGGCATGACTACAAATCCGGAGGATTGGCCGACCTTCACGGCCGAGATTGAAGCATTCCATATATTACATGAGGAGTTCGCGGATGTGAGTCTGTCTCATATTCCTCGGAGTAGGAATAGGCGAGCGGACGCGTTAGCAAAAGAAGCAAGGACCAGAAGCTATACCCTTTTCCACATAGATCAGACCCGGCCAGACAGAGATGCTCCTCGGAAAATCGACTGGTCTGATCACCACTAATTTAGGATATTTATTTTTTAAAATTATCATAAACTAAGGATTCAAATTTTGAAAATCATTCATTAACTTAGGTGGAAAAAATATTGTATTGCACATGGTCCACATACCTTCTAAAACGGGTATGACTTTATCCAGTGCCGGCTTTGGAGTAATTCTGGAGGTGCAAGGGCATTGGATCTTCATATTTTCACTAGTATTTCTTTACTAATTTAAGGCCTTTGTTTTTTAAATTATCGTAAATTAAGGGTCCAAAATTAAGAAATCATTCATTAACATAGGGGAAAAAGAATTGTATTACAAATTATCCACATACCTTTTAAAGCGGCCTGAATTTATCATGTGCCATTGACACACACCTTACTATGGTGTGAGCTCCTCTCTTTCTACTAATCCTCTCTTTCTATTTTTTTTAGTGTTTTAAATTCATGCTTCCGCTTGCAGTGGTTCTGACATCGACTGTTCTTCCTTTCTTCTCTCTCATTTCCTCCTTTGCCTCACTCTTTCTCTCCTTAGTCTTCTCGCCGAAATACTTTTTTTCTTAAAAGCTTCAGTGGATCTTCGAGCTTTACTTTCTGGAAAAGTGGTGGTTCTATATGACGGCAATGTCTCTGCCGTCCAGGTGAGGTGAGTTAGCGGAGGAGCTGAAGAGGTTGGCTTTTTGGATGACAGTTAGGGTTTCGAGTTTTCAGATCTGTTTTTTACCACCTTTTAGCTTGATTTGGAGCGTGTGAGGCGATGCTCTTGTCTGGCATCGATTTACTTGTTTGTTGATCGCGTTATGGTAGTGTGTCATTAGCTATCTCCCTCTTCCTCAGTGTCTTGGTGGCGGGTAAGCCTTATGTTACCCAGAAGGACATGTAAGAGACTCTTAGGGTGTGCGACTGTGTGCCTTTCTCTCTGGCATGTGTCAAGAGATTTCCTCGGTGACGCATAGGACTTTAAGGTATGTGCCAGCGCATGGGTTGTCTGTGCTCACTCACCAGCAACTTGACAGTTCCGCCTTTCTTCAATTATCTTTCTCATGGTTTTGGTAAGCGGTGTGTTCGCTCTGGTTATTGCTTCTTAGATTCAGGACTTGGGTATTGTTCTTCCTTGATAGTTGGATGGTATGTAGTCATTTCGACAGTTTTCTTAGTCTGAAATATTATTTTAGTTCTTAGAAAATTATTATGTGAGGTTGTTTTGGATGTAATTGGTTTCTGAACTCTACTATTTCTTTTTTGACAAGATAGTTTGGGAATGTTTTTTTCTGTGCCATTGTGGAATATATTAATTTCACTTGGTAATAGATTTTCTTTTCTTGACTAGATGCAGGTGCCTCTATCCTTTTTAAAAAGAATGTCTCTTCAGTGGACGAAGTTTAATGTGTATGCGCTCAGTTCCTGTGGTTCTCAAATACGATCTCTTTATTTATTAGTCCATATTTTCTTGCGGTTAAACGTGCACTAAGATCAACATAAAAAGTTAATATGATGTTTTTATCTTCTTATCCGGATTAGTTTGACTAAGCAATATGATAAAATCTTATCCGAAACTGTTTTTATGTGGCTTAATTTGTGTTGTTTTCCAAAATTTAGATTGCAAATTTATATGATTATATCATTTTTATTCAATTTTTTTTGCTTAATCTTGTACTTAACTTCATTTTTGGGTTTTTGTGGAATAAAAGGTAATTTATTAAGAATGGTTCGACTAAAAGACAAAAATTTACTAAAGCTATTGAACGCTAATTTTGTTACAAACAGTGGCTGTTTATCTTACTATAAATTTGGCTGCTTAAAGAAAACAATTGGCCGCTTTCCAGTTCATGGTTACTTTGTATTACATATAATTTATAGTTTTGTAATTGGACGTGTAGTTGTAAATTTGTAATCGATTATATTGTTTTGGGTCTAATAATCGATTATATTTGATATAGTTAAGCTTATATTTTAGTTTAATTTAGAGAAAATTACTAGAATAGTATAGAAATGTTGATATATAACTAGAATGATATACATTTTCTAAAAGTTACTATAATAATTTTAAACCCCTAAGAAATTACAATAAAGATCCTTGTTTAATTTTTTTTCTTTTGAGATTTAGTTTTAGTTATCAAATCCACATTACTAATTAGGTAATCCACATCACTAACTTTTGTGATATGGAAAAATCAACCGTTTCCATATTTCCGGTGAGTAGAAAAAAAATCATAACATCACAACTTACTTTCTTCATCGTTAAACCCTAACTGTTACCCAAATTGTCTCGTCTCGAACTGTCTATGATATCGTCTTCGTCAAAAACGTCTTCTCCGCAAAAGTTTCTAAGCAATCGTCTTCGTCGCAATCGTATCATCTTCTCCGGTATGTTGTGGCTTAGTCAAACTTATATTGAGACTGAGTTTGATTTACGATGTGGATGAGTTATAGATTATCTTGTAATTGAGTTATTTTATACTGTGGCTGAGTTTGATGTACGTTGTGATCTATTGCGGTTGAGTTATAGATCATGGTGTGGCTGAGTTATTGATTATGTTGTGGCTGAGTTTGTTGTATTATGGCTGAGTTATACTATATTGTGGCTGAGTTTTGTTTCTATTACGGCTGAGTTATGTATTATATTGTGGCTGAGTTTGTTGCATTATGGCTAAGTTATACTATGTTGTGGTTGAGTTTTGTTTCTATCACGGCTGAGTTATGTATTATGTTGTGGCTGAGTTTGTTGTATTATAGCTGAGTTATGTTATATTGTGGCTGAGTTTTGTTTCTATTACGGCTGAGTTAAGTATTATGGTGTGACTAAGTTAATGTTTCTATTGCGGTTGATTTATATATATGTGTTCTAGGATCAGATGGATGTTTCTGAAGATCAAACATGGGATTATCCTCTAAGATTTTACGCTGAATGAGCTTCTAAAACCTAATATTCCTACCAATCTTTGAAAACCTAATCAGAAGCAGTTTGTGTTCCGAAGGAGGAAAGACAAATACATTCCACAAAACGACCAAGTTGGCGATTGTGGAATGTATTCATTGAAATTTGTAGAATGTTTGATGCTTGGTGTGACTTTTGATGGGATAAATGATAAGAATATTCAAGGTATACGAGTGAAGATGGCAGCAGATATCCTCGATGAAGGAAGAAATGGGATGTATCAGCCGTATCGTTTCTATAAGCCAGTCTTATCTCTTTATATAACTCAGTCATACCACAAATATATCCTAATATCAAAAAAGTTTAATAAAACCCAGCCGTATCGTTTCCATAAGCCAGCCGTAAAACTTCATATAACTCAGCTATACCACAAACAGACCCTAAAATAAAATAAAAACTAATATAACCCAGCCGTATCGGTTATATAAGCCAGCTATAACGCTTCATATAAATCAGCCAAACCACAAACATACTCTAATATTGAAAAAATGTACTTTAATATGTTATTAGAAATTAATATTATCAATTTTAGATGAATATATAATCAATAGAGTGTATATTTCATTGAATTTACAAGTTTCGAATTGATCAGGATCTTGAGGTATATGTTTTCTTATAAATACTTAAAACCTTATGTGTCTATATAGGTGTTGAACGCACCAAATACAAAGTATACCAAATAATATATTTTTTTCAACCGAATTTGTGTAATTTCTTATATTTTATAATGGTAACTAAACCATAAAACCTAAATCCTAAACACTAAACCCCAAATAGTTTATCCTAAACCCTAAAACATAAACTTATCCTAAACATAACTCAGCCGTAACATGTCAATAACTCAGCCGCAAAGTGTAACTTAATCGCGACGTTTCGTATTTTTGGGCAGGAACTAAATACTTGCGAAACACTGGGGTGGGCGGGAACATTACGCAACCATGACCATTGATTTATTTTAGTTTAAGGGTTCAAAATTATCATTTTCTCTATCCTCACCCTTCTTTATCATTGGTTAATCTTTCTTTTTCAAGGATCACAATTTATGGTCATTGATTAAATGAAATCTAGAGGTCAAAAATCATTCTCTCATTTTTTATAAATGAAATCTAGAGGTCAAAAATTATCATTTTCTCTATCATCACCCTTCTTTATCATTGGTTAATCTTTCTTTTTCAAGGATCACAATTTATGGCCATTGATTAAATGAAATCTAGAGGTCAAAAATCATTCTCTCATTTTTTATAACTGACGGGATTTAACCGTTTCATCACTCTCGTTGACTATTTTTTTCCTTCTGAAAGACAACGAATCTGATGAGAGAGGGATCATCAGGATGTCGAATCACCATACAAGAAGGAACATCAGGATGTCAGATCACCATACAGATATTGGAGGAAAGAAAGCTTCTTCTTTAACCAACCACCATCGAAGATGGCGACGACTACAATAGATCTGTCTCCAATTTTTGATTTTTTTCTAGATCTATGTTGTTTATGCGACTTATATGTCTCTTGATTTCTAATCTATAGACTCGTATTTTAGTTTTTCTTTTAGTTTCTAACTTCAATTTTAGTTTGGATTATGAATCTTGAACTTGTCAGAAGCTTTTTTGGTCAACTTGGTTATAAAAAAGTCGTATTGTAACCATAACTCGCCTTTGATTATAACAAAACTCAACCATAATTTGATTATAATTCAGCTGTAACGTATGCATTACTCAGCCGTAAAGTATGCATAACTCAGTCCTAATGTATGCATAACTCAGCTGCAATTTGATAAGTTATAACTCAGCTGTAACGTATGCATAACTCAGCCGTAAAGTATGCATAACTCAGCCATAACGTATGCATAATTCAGCCGTAAAGTATGCATAACTCAGCCATAACGTATGCATAACTCAACTTCAATATGATGAGTTATAACTCAGCCGTAACGTATGCATAACTCAGCTGTAAAGTATGCATAACTCAGCCATAACGTATGTATAACTCAATCGTAAAGTATGCATAACTCAGATCTAACATATGCATAACTCAGCCATAACATATATGAATGGTATAAGTCAGCCGTAACATTCCTATAAGTCAGCCTTCAAGTGTAATTTGTTTCACGACGTTTCGTATTTTGAGCGAGAATAAATCATTCATTCAATCCTGAACACAATATTAAAACTTTAATTTCTTCTTAAGTTTGAACCTCATATTCAGATGATGAAAAATCTGAGTCATTAAACATATAAAATTATCTTTCAAATTCACCATCTTCTTCGTATTCTCTTTTTTCTTTTTTCTTACAATTTATGGAACTTAGCTTTTTCATTTTTCTTACAATTTATGGAACTTAGCTTTTTCATTTTTCTCTTTGACTATTTATTCTTCTGCAAGACGATAAATTCGATGTGAGAAGGAGCAACAAGATGTCAGACCACCATACATGACACTGGAAGAGAGGAACTTCTTCTCAACCGACCATCATCGAAGACGATGATTGCAGTAAATCTGTCTCAGATTTTTAATTTTGTTAAATCTATGTTTTTTAGACCCAGTTGGCGAAAAAATAATTACCAGATCCATAAGATCCCAGAGAAAGATGAAAAATAAGATGAAGAAGATAAATAAAAAAAGATAAAGAATGAAGAATAAGACTCTGCATCTCTAACATAAATCCTTATTTTATCTTTTCAATGTTAGTAATGACATGGTTAGTAAGAGTTGATGACATGGATGATGACATGGAAAATCGGTAAGTCAGCCACCAAACGAACACATAACCCAGTCTAAATAAACCAGCCATCAAGTACAACGTAAACCAGCTGAAACATGACTACTATTTCAGTAATTAATTTTTTACTAATAAATCAGCCATAATTAGGATGAAAAATTATAAGTCAGCCGTATCGTCAAATAAATCAGCCGTCAAACGAATGATAATCTTTCGCTAATAAGTCAGCCATAATTATACTGAGTTTACTGTTAATCCAGCCAGTTACAGCTGATTAAATATAACTCAGCCGTAACAACCTCTCATAAGTCAGCCGTAAATTTAATAACTCAGCCATGTCTTAATTACAACTCAGCCAAATTTTCCAGAAATCACATCGTCGATGTATAAGTCAACCGTAACTTATGTACATAAGTCAGCTGTAACTTATGTACATAAATCAGTCGTTATCCCATAAATCAGCCATATTTATGTAAGTAAGCAATCACTAACGGCTGACATATATTCTTAAGTCAGCCGTGTTGTTTACCTTAGCCACAATGTAATAATAACTCAGCCATAACGACATTTATAGCACTTTACGGCTGACTTAATGAAAACACGGCAGCGATTTCCTATGTGACGCCGGATTTTTGCTTACATGACATTAAAAAGTAATGACATTTTTGTAAATATGTTTTTTTCATAACATAATAAAATGGCACGCTTGGTATTTAAAAATGGGCAATTCTCTCAAATAACCCTCTTTTATGTTTTAATCACAAAAATAGACCTCAAAAATTAAAATGACTAAAATAGTACTTTTTATTTTAAAAATTTTAAGTTTTTTTAAATTTTTTTAAATTCGAAACCATATCTCCAAAACCCCACTCCTCAACTCTAAACAAAAATTTAGGATTAGTTAACACAAGGGATATAAATGTATATTTAATAAAACATTTAAGTGTTATTTTGGTCATTTTAATTGTTAAGGTCTATATTTGTGATAAAAACTTTTTAGGTCTATTTTAGTCATTTTATCTTTGAAAAATGATAGTAATAAAAAAAAAGAAGATTTGTATAGTTCTAGTTATTTATCATAAAATATGTACTATTTGAATAAACTTCCCCTTTCATTTAACCTAAAATAACTTCAAAATTCACATACTTCAAAAAGTAAACTACGCTGATACAAATCAACACATTTTTTTTTTTTTTCAAATCATTTATGTATATGAAATATATATATATGTATATGCTTCCGTATCTGATCAAATTAATGAGCTAAACCTAATGTTCTCTTAATTGAAAATAATAATTTTAATTAATCTTTCATACAAGTTCATGTCAAATTGAAAAGCTGAATATTCTCTCTCTTTCTTTGCTAATAATTCTCAAAGGGACTAGGGTAGGTGGGTGATCCATAGAGCTTTTTAATCAGTGTTCATAAAAGAATCCGTAGTTCTTTTTTCTTACTTTTATTTACAAATTAGAATTGCAAAGAAAGACGAAACCTTTTTCGAACGAAGACACAGCTCTCCAACTGTAACATCGCACTCATCGAGTTTTCCACTTCATCTTTTTAGGATATTCATTGCTTGCTCTCGAAGGAACTCTTGTACCACTTTATTTAATTTTATTTATTTTCTTGTATTAAACTTCATCTTTGCGTTAATGCAGTTTTTAGTTGTTAAAAAAACAGTTTTCTTCATTTTATAATTAAAAAACGGGTAACACAACTTTTATCATAAAATTAAAATCCGGTAAAAACTTCACATTACTGAAGTTTAAGACGAGTGGAGTTCATAGATAACACTTATAATATTTAATATTGCAATCATGAAGAAATAGATGTTAATACTAACAGTTTTCGAACAAACAGGTGATGTCAACGATGGTGGTGATCAGAATGAACGAACAATTCACAATACTTTTGGCAGTCTTACACAGTATTCAACGCCACCTCGATCAGCAGACCAGTGTCAGGTAAATGCTTTAACCAGGACACCTTTTTAATTTCCATTTTATTGAATTAAGGTAATACAAGTTTTTGGAAATTTTGTATCAACAGCAATTGTGCTTAGCATCAAATAGCCGACTATACAATATAATAACTGGTTATACCATGGTTACTTATTGGAACCACTGTTTTCTCATGCCTATGGTTTCATTTCAGGAGTTGGGTAATAGGACAAGGACTAGAGCTGAGCTCCTCCCCCACTACTTTGGTTGCTGCCTGGGCTGGTCCGGAATTACCAGGCGCCTAAAGTGGAGCTAAAAAATATACCCTTTAAATATATTACTTTTTCCTATATTTTAAGTATTTAATAAAATTAATATTAAATATAACTAAAATTAGAAGAAAAAAATGAAAACATTATTTCATGAATTTTTATTTTTTATTTGTTGCAAAATCATTTATCAGCATTGAATGTTAAAATCTTACAATAATTTATGTTTGTTAGAATTTCCTTTAAAAAAAAACTATAACCTACAAAAAGAAAGACAGAAAAAAGAAGAAGAAGAAGAAAACTTACATGACATATCCAGGTTAAGAAGAAGAATATCAATTTAAAACAAACTTGGAATAAGAAGAACTTGATCATTTGAGTTAATAGTTATATCTTCTTTAGCTATAATAGCAAATATCTCAAGAAATACATAAAAGAACGCAGTAGCGGTCCTGAGAGGAAGTTAAGGAAACATAGGTTTCCGGCCTTTTTGTATATATAAAATTTCGGTTAAAATATTTGATAAAACATTAAGTATCTTAGTAGTTAATAAAAGTCAAAATAGAGATGTATGTAATGAGTTCAATTCTTAGCTACAACAATAGACTTTTTTATATTAATTTCTTCCGATATATAAATATTCATGATTGGCACTAGACATAAAGAAAATAAATATTTGTTAGTTGTTATTAATACATCAAATAAATCATTAGGTTTTGCGTAATTAAATTACTACCTAATCTCACACAATTTAATATAACATGTATAAATAAAGAAATTAGTTCTTAGATTAAGTAATAATCGTCACTATCTGTATTCATGAATAAATCAAATTAAATTGTATTATCAACAAAAGGACAAAAAAATGTTATTATTATTAAAAAAAGGTAGGGGGGGAGTAAGAGTCAAACTAGTGACTAGAACCACTTCTTCTACAATTCTTTAAGAAATCTTCTATAATTTTGTTGATTTGACTATTTTGGGGGTATTAAATGGCTCTTTTTGAATTTTATTACATCTACCCCTGGATACAATTAAGTGGATAATCGAACTAGTGACGACAACCACTTCTTCTACAAATTCTTTATGAAATCTTCTACAATTTTGTTGATTTGTCTATTTGGAGGTTATAAATGGCTCTTCTTGGATTTTACTACATCTACCCCTGGATACAATTAAGTGGAAAATTATTTCACATTTTTATTTATCTTATTCTTTTAAAATTATTAATAAAGTATGTAATAATCTAAATATTCTTTTTAATTAATATTTTATTTTTAATCTAATAAATTGAAATCAATCTTAAAGAAATATTTTAACAAACAATACATAGTAAAATATAAAATACATATTTTCAAGAAAAAATATAAAAAATCAGTCTATAATATTGTTTCTCTCCATATTTCATTAAATAAAAATAAAAACAGAGAGCCTCGCAAAATTATCTACCAGTTTTGATTATGAAAATTAAGCTCAGAAAAAACTAATAAAACTAATAATAGAATAATCTAAGATCTTTTGTGTATACAACAAAATAATTTAAGATCTTTTATTTATATCATTCTAAATTTATTTAGATAGAATCCTTCTGATCATTCACATAATTTCACATGATCATTTATTTATTTTAGTATTTATCTTTCTTCCTTTTTTTTCTTCTCCTTTTCATTTAATTTAGATTTTTCCAATATAACTAAAACATCTAACATTGTGAATTTCGAAAATAAGAGTTGATATATAATGAATTTGACCCATTTTTAGTCAAGATATATGAATTTTTAATATATATTTATTATATTATAAAATATTTTAAGCATATTTATAGGTTCAGGAGTATTTTGGAAGAAAGTGATGTTTTTGAAGCATTTTGGAGAGAAATAGAGAAATCACCCGAGTTGGATATCGACCAATATAGGAGCTCGAAACGGAGTGATTAAAATGGATCAATGCACACTCTGTGACATCGTTCGACACCAAAGGTGCGAAAGCCAATTCGTGACCCAGCCGATTTGAAGCCCAAGACTTCACCAAATTACAAGATTACCCCTAACGAGTTTTAACCTTAGTATTTATACTTTGTCCTGGTGTGTTAGGCAAAGAGAGATTTCTTGTATTCTTATTTTTCAAAGCAAAATATTTTTAGGATTTTTAGAGTTGGAGAGAATATCGAAAGAGATTTGTGATTGGAACTCCATTATAATCTATCTATCTATCTATTATGCAATTTATTTACCTTGTTTGTGTTATGAATTGCTTAGCCATGTCTGAGTAGTTCACTTGTTAGACTTAGGGTTTAAATAAGTTAATGGAATTAGCCCCAACTATAGGATCGCTTGTTGTGATATTTATTAATAGAATGTTCGTAACGATTATGTTATAGACTTGCTAACTAAAAACCTGATTTAAAGAGTTTAGATTGTTTTAGCAATCTTTAATACTTGTAATACAAATATTTATCTTTACATAATAATACACGTAGTTATCTATTTATTCTATGTTTCACCTTTTTAATATTTTTAAATTTAAATATTAATTATAAATAAACAAATATAATTAATCAAAATAACAATATAATTCATGAAAACCATATATAACTATAATAAGTCATTTGTCCGCTGTTCTCTCAAAGTTACTATTTAATGGGTTAAATCTACTTTATTTTCATAAATGCGAAATTAAATTCATCTAAGTTGTAAAATATAAATTAAATTGTTAATATATTATCTTACACATATTTTCATATGAATAACAGTCCACTACAAATCCAAACCATGAATATATGATAAGAAATATGATGCCATAGTTGACGATTAGAAAAGAACAACTCAATGTAAACCATAATACTATTATATTTTAAAATGAAATATTAAATAATTATTTAATACAGGTGCATATTAAAAATATATATCACTATTTATATAAAATAAATATTAACTTACAAAAAAAAAACACACGAACGTGCAGATCAAGCTATTAAAATGTTTGTTAATTGTGATTTTCTAGCATTAAATGAATAAACTGTTCTATTATATTCTAAATTTGATTAGTTTATTATAAATTTTATGTAATAACACGAATACAGGTTTTTAATGATTAGATATTATACGTGATTTGAAACCAAATAAAAATATTGTGGTAGTTGATTAGTATCGTAATTGTTATGATGATTGCTTAGATATATGAAAATATTTTGGAAGATAATTTTTTGTTTAGAAAAATAATTGATGATTAGTTTTGATTTTAAAATTGAACTTTATTATGAGTAATAAAATATACGTTAGAGATTTGATTTTCAATTGGTTGACTGTATTTTTGTAATATGTTGTTTACTTATTTGATTGTCAAAACTTATTTGGCACGTGATTCTTTTTTACAATTTTGCAAGATTTTTGGCTGATTGGTTAAAGATTTCTTTTATTTTCACAAATTCCTTGTATTTTAACATGAATGATTACAAAAACAGATCCGATTGATTACTTTAACTGAATGATTTAAATACATAAAGATCAAAACGGGACAGTTGTCGTTCGAAGAGTACATTATACCATTATATAACGATATGGTACATATCACATAAAATTATATTTGTATTATACATATAGGAAGTGATCAATATCATAAGTTATATATTGTGTCTCTGGTTCAACGTGTAATGATCACAATAATAAGTCAAAATTGTTCACAGAATTATAAGATATCTGCATATGGACTATGAAGTAGAAATATGTTTTATATTATAAGAAACGATTATATTTCGGCCCAAATAATTGTTGTTACTCATAAATAATGGGCTGCAACGATATCTAGTAATGAATGCCTACAGCAGATTTAATTATTAGGTTAAAAAATAAGTGGCATTCTATTATAATTTTTAAGAAAATTAAGGAGTATTTCCTATTTGTACTTCTCTTTTAATAGTTTAGACTGATGCTTGGGTGTTTATTCTTCATTATTATATGTTTTTCACTTTTAACAATGTCATAGACATAATTGTTTATGTTCTTGTTATAAATTCATATGTTATTGAGTTTTGATATTGATGAGTCTTGTTAATGAAATTGTGTTTTTCTTTCATGGTGCTTTTATTCATTTTACTTGATAACATAAACCTTAAAAGATTAAAATATTAGAGTTTAAGTATATATGTGGGTTTTATGAAACACAAAAATTTAATGAGATTTAAAGTTAAAATTGTGTTAATTCAAATTTATTTTGATATTTTTTATAAAAACAAATATTATTTAGACAATAACATAAAAATTATGTGGTTTTTTTCCTAGGTTAATAGCAATGTTTAATATTACAATTAAAATTTTTGTGTATATTATTAAGATATAAAGTTATATTACATTGAATAAGTAAATTATTTTTAAACAAATTATATAATTTATCAATTTACTATGGGTGTTTAGCAAACCAACCCACAAATTGAAGTCAATTGCAAAACCAACCTCTTCTTTTCTGTCATTACTATTCATCCATGAAATTTCCAAACCATCTTTATGTTTTTGAAATATTTACAGAATTGCCATTATTATTTATTTTTTCAATTTGTTTGAAAATTACAAAAAACCAATTACACCCTAAACTTTTCTTCTTATTTACAACAATGACATCATCAATTTTCAACCACCATGAACCACCATTTTTAAGCTCTTTAAACCTCTCAAATTCAATTTTCAACCATTTTTTTCTCATTCCAAACCAACAAATCTTCAATTCCTCTCATTTTCTCTTTATTTTCACCTAAAAACTCTCATACTTTCATTTTCATAAGCATAACTTCAATTTTTCGAGTGTACTCTGTTGTTGGTCGTCTAAGCTGTTTCTTTTTTTTCATATTTGGAGTTTGGACGGTGGAAAAGGGTGGAAACGAGCTTTACACCAGTAGAGGTACCTATTTACATGGTTTTCGTCATTTTTCAGATATGTGTCGCGATAGTAGACTGTATCGTATGTCAACGCTTATGTGTAGGCTTACGATGCAGTCTGCTTGTCAACGCACATGTTAGTTTTGCAATTGACCAGAATAATTGTTTATGCAAATTAGACTTCTCTGGAAGTCTACGTTATTATCTTTGATAAAAAAAAACAAAAAATGAGGTAGACTTACAAAGAAGTCTACGTAAAAGAGGTTAGTTTTGAATTTGACCAAACTTTTGACTTTTCAATGTAGACTTCGTTTGCAATCTACAGAGTGTAGACTTCCAGAGAAGTTTAGAAAAAGTTTTGTTTTGTGTTTGACCCAAATTTGACTCCGTTGAATAGGTTAGTTTTGTATTTGACAAAAATGTTAAAAAGTTGACGAAAAAGAAAAAAAGTGTAGAGTTTAATTACAGTACACTAATTTAAAAAAAAACGATAGACATCACATGACGTCTACTAATTTATTTTGGTCAAATGCAAAACTAACCTCTTGTATTTGTGGGTAAACTTCGTATGAAGTCAACATGTATGTAGACATTTGTTTCCGTTTACTAATAAAAAGTCAAACTTGGTCAATTGCAAAACTAACCTCTGTCAAAAAAATTCAAACATGTAGATTGCTTCTAAAGTTTACTTTAGTAAGTCAAATCTTGGGTGATTTTTGGTCAACTGAAAAAAAAACTAACATTTTTGATATGTAGACTGAAATGGAAGTCTACATGTATAAAATCACAATTTGTTTTTCAAATATAGAAAGTAACCCGTAAAATTTTCAATTGCAAAAACTAACCTAAATAGAAGACTGCATATGGAGTCTACATGTGTAAACTGTAACAAAAGTCTACATTTACGCAGACTGCTTATGGAGTCTATGTTTGAAAATACATGAAAAGTGAATTTTTTCATTATTCATTAAGTTTTTTCAAGATTTTTTTTGTTTGGAAGTGTGTGTTAGTTAATCCTAATATGTTTGAGTAATTTTTAAAAGAAAATATGTTATATTTATGAAATTATGATACTTTTGATTTGATCTTGTAGTTAGCTAATAATCGTAGACGTATTGGTAAGTCTACTTTATAGTTTTTTAAACATGATCGTTAATTATGTAAATTTTCATTTTTTTCACAGAAAATGGCTCAGTTACCTGTTGTTGTGTATGAACTTATGTTTAATTTGTAGGTTTCTTTGGTATTGTTATGAAGTGTTAAACAAGTCTGATTTCCGTAATGTATGACTTTTTTAAATGTGTACAGCAAAAACAAACTTCTTTATTAGTCTACAGGTAGGAAAGTAGTCAAACACTCAAGTCTACTCTCTTTTATTGCTATTGGAGTTGTGTTAATTTGTATTATTAGTCTCTTTTGTGTTCAAAATCTCTAAAATTGGTATAAAATATGTCTTCAGATTACATAATTTTAACACATTCATTATTGTGTGTGTTAGTTGTTGTTTAGCTTATGGTGGTTTTTAACTGTTTGGCTGACTAGAGTATTTTCTGAAAAACTGATTGCTAACAAAAATTAATAATATCATACAAGTGCAACACAATTAAAAAAGTTATACAATGTTTATTGATTATGTATCAGAATATTTATTTAAAAATGAATATTTTGTAAAGATAAGTTATTACAAGCAATTTTTTCTAAAACTCTAGAGTGTTTGATTATTCATAATCTTAATATCTCAAATGAAATCTTGGAAAAGAGTACCTGCAAAATAAGATAAAATTATGAGTAAACATAAGGTAAACATATTCAAATTATTTTTAGTAGACTTCATAAAAGTCTACTAAAAGTTTATGGGTTCAATAGACTTTATTTAAAGTCTACTAGCCTTAATTTTTAAATAAACTTCATGCCAAAAACCATTTCAGATCTAAAAATGTAGAATTACAAAATTAGAAAATAGTATTTCTGCAAAATAATTCAAAATAGTGTTTAACCTAAAATTAGCAAAGAAAAAACATAGAGCTTATATCTATAAATTTAGTTTTATATAAACAAAAAAATAAAAATTTAAATGAATATATGTAAATCTTACATTTTTTGGAAGGTGATTTGAAAACTTTGGAAGAAAATACCTGCAAAATAAAATATAATTATGAAAAAAATATAAGAGAAAAAATTAAAATCATATTTGAGTAGACTTCTAATGAAGTCTGTTTAAAACTTAAAGTTAATAAACTTCATTTGTAGTCTACTCAATCCGAAAAATTTTAGATCTGAAAAATATATACATTACAAACATGAAAATAATTTTAAATCTAAAAAGTTTCGAAAATAGAATTTCTAAAATAACTTAGTAGTAAATTATAGACATAGAGTTTAAATATGTAACTTTATTTAAGTTTAAAAAGAAAAACACACATTATAGATTTAAATCTTACAATTTTTTGTGTGAAGAGAAAAAAACCATGGAAGAAATACCTGCAAAATAAAGATGAAACTATGAAAAACATAAGATAAACAATTAAAGTCACAACCTTGTAAACTTCATTAGAAGTCTATTATATATTAGATAATTTTCAGATCTGAAAAATTTATATATTTGAAAATGTGAATCTTTCATTTTTGGGAAAAAGTAGATAAAAACCATGGAAGAAAATATTAACAAAATAAAGATAAAATTATGAGAAAAAAATATTATACATAAAAAAGTCACTTCTAGTTTTGTAGAAGTCATTACAACTCTACTATATCGGATAATTTTCAGATCTGGAAACTATGTACATGTGAAAATGTGAAATATAGTTTTTAATCAGAAAACAAAACTTTAAAAATAGGATTTATAAGATAAAATATTAGCAAAGTAAATGCAAAGAGTTTGTATTTGTAACTTTATTTGAATATAAACATAAAAATACACATTTAAAATCTATAGATCTAAGACTTACATTTTTAGAGTGGAAGGTGATAACCATGAATTAACATACAAACAGAAGATAATATTGTGAAAAAGACATGATAGAAAAATTAACAAACTAAAAAAAAATTCATCTTCACCTTCAAAGAATTGAGCAATGAGAGAGTTTTAGAGAGAAGGGAGAGAGTTTTAGAGAGAAGGGAGAGAGTTTTAAAGAGAAGTGAGAGTTTGTTTAGAAACTTGTGCAGCCATTTTAGAGAGAGATTGTCTAAATAATTTTATTTATATAGGAAGACATAAATTGTAACTAGGTTAAAAAATTTGATAGTATAGAATTCTTTTGAAGTCTACTATAATTAAAACTAGATTTTGACCCGCGCTTAAAATGTGAGGAAATTTTTTTTGATTAAAAATTTATGTAATTGGGTTTTATCTTAATTTAAAGAATGTTTTAGGATAAAATCAGTTCACCAAAATTTGTGGTGATGATTGTTATTCTTAGTTTTTAGTTTCAGTTTTTATTTTTAGATTTTTTTTTAGATTTTGGTTTTTATTTTTTAAGTTTCTATTTTTGATTTTCAGCTTTTGGTTTGGGTTTTTAATTTTTAGACCCGCTGAGTTAGTTTGAACTGGTATTACTAACAAACAAATCTCAAATAATCGAACATCTAATTTAAAACTGAAAAGATGACAACAATTTTTTTAAAATAAATTTGCAATAGTTTATTTTGTAAATAAATAAAAACCAAAAAATATATATAACCTGTTTTTTCAGTTTTTGGTTTTGGATTTTAGTTTTTAGATTTGGTTTTTGGTTTTTGGTTTTGCTTTACATTTTTTAAATCAGTAAATTATTTAAGAGAAATAAAAGTAAATTATTTAAAAGTTACCATTGAAATTTATCAAAAGAAAATGATTGTTATTTAAAATAAAAATACATTAATAAGTTTTAAAGTACACGATTTAAATAAATGATTAATAATATACAATTTTGTTTTGTTTAAAAATATTAAATACCTTTTGGGCTTGAAAATAATAACTGATTTTTTTATTCATTAAGGTGGAAAGTTTATTCAATGTTTTTTGGAGTTTTTTCTTAATACTAAGCCCAAAAACCAAACCATATAATTTGTTTTAAAAACAAAAGTAAGCCCAAGACTATATCTCATAAATAACCATCGGTTTAATTTAAGTAATGCGGTTCAATTAACTATATGACTTGTATTATTTGTAACACTCTAGAAAGAGTCCAAATTTAAATGACAACTTGTATGAGTAGATAAAAAGAATGACTCTATTTTAATAGAGTAGATTTTGGAGTAGACTATATTGTAAGTCTACTTAGTAGACTTTTTTTGAAATCTACTATGACTATTTCATTATTGTTACCTAATCAATATATATTCGTTAAAATTGTTCAACTAGAATATTCTTTTAATTTATATACTTCATATTGATTCTTATATTGATTACCTAAAAGAAATTTCACAGAATTTATTTTTATATATTTTAAAAATAAAATTATAAGATTAACTTAAAATGTAGACTTCGTAATAAGTTTATAATATTGACTTCTTGATAAGTTTACATCTTGTAGACTTCTCTCTATTAAATGTAGTCTACATAAGGATAATATTGTAAAATAGCATTCTGTTTTTTTGTTTAGTCATAAGGAGTAAATAGACATTTTCCTACCCCTTTAGGTTGGTTTTGCATTTAATTGAAATTAGAGTACACTTTTGCATTTGATTTGAAAATTTAGGTTGTTTTTAGAAAATGTCCCTTTATTTATTTGAAATTTAGTATATACACTTTTATGTTACAATGTGAAAATTAAATTTTGTTTGCATTTTGCAAGGCTTACTACTGTGAAGCTAGTGATAAAAAAATTATTACTAAAATAAGATTATATAACCATCACGTTCGGATATATCTATCTATAATAATAAAGTAGAGATATCTCCTCTCTCAAGCTGTCTACGTTGCTTTTTTAGATGGGGGCTTTCTCGCCACGTGTCATCATGTGGTTGGTGCTGTGCAATTGAATTTTTTTTTTTTTAAATTCTGACTTTTATCTTTCTTTCAACCATATCTTTCTCTCTCTTATCGTTTCTTTTGCGTTATTTTATTTGGGCTTTATCATGATTGCTTTTAGGTCCAGTGTGTCATCGGAGAAAACAAATATCCGTTAATTTGATCCTTTAATTCCACCATTAACATTTTTTTTGGTTTGTCTTCTGAGGCCCATATAGTTTAAGGGTTTGATTCGCCGTTGTCTCTTCACTTCTCACCACCTCCGGCGTTTGTCTCTGTAACGCCTGCCGTTTACATCATTCTGATACATTAATCAAAGCATTAACGTGTCTTGAATCACTCTTCCCCACTCTCTCGAACTAAATCAATCCAAGGTAACTGACTGAAACTTCATCTATGAATGTCTTTGTTGCTTGCGATGAACAGACCCACTGAAATCCAAATTGTCTCTTTCTGTTAAGCATCTAATCCAACAATGGTGAATTGGTTCACCTATAAATATGATCGCTTTCCACATGATCCTCTTGACTAGAAGGTAACTACGTGGAACCACCGTGTTTATTAAATGTTTTGTACGCGTTTAACCCTTATGAGAGTCTGATCTTATTATTTGTTATTTGCAAACAGTCAACGCTCATCCAAGGCACCACCACTGCAAACTGCATCGACACTTACTGATCCCTTTCAGTGAGAGTTCTATTTTCTGGCTCTCACACGCCCATGTCTCTATTCGGATTCAATGATTTGACGTCATTTGTATAAATTAAGGATTCAGTGAAGCTAATACCCACTGAGCTGTTTCGATTCCACACACAACCACGACCAGCTATTGGCATTGGCAAATACCATCAAGAAGCTACCTGCTATTCAATGAAACTAATCTTCTTTTTTTGGGTTAAAGTAAATCTAATCGTCCAATTAAGCATCTTTCCTCTATGTTAACCAACCTCTACTTTCAATTTCGCAAGACATTTTAGGTGAGGTCAGTGCATCAGAAGCACAATCAATGACAGGACAGTGCAGTGCTTACTCTACACCTAAAAAGGTACTCGCAGCAGAATAACTCCAGTGTTTACTCTACATCTCTTAAAGGTACAACGTGTAATGCTTATTCTACTTTGAATCTTTTCAGTTGTAAAAAGGAAAACAAATATAGCAATGTATCTATTTTTAGTGAATGACCTAATTTAATTATGTTTCTTAATATTTTTCTCTTTGTCTTTTTAAAAGAGACGAGTGGAGTTCTTATTACCAAAGTTAATTGTAATCTTCAACTGTCTTTTTAAAGGCACGTTTGGCATAGCTCCGCGTCAAAAAAAAAAACAAAACTCCCCACTAAATTTTTTTCTATTGTTATGTCTTCCTTTAATTTTCTTATTCGACACAGCTTTACCAACTTACCAACTGCTGCAACTCTATCTATTTTTTTTATTAAACCCAATGCAGTGCTGGATGTTTTGACTTTTGAATATTATTAACACAAGTTATTTACAGAACATGTCCTATGATTTTCTTATCGCAAAAAGCTTTAGAAACTTAATCTATTCTATATTAAACCCAATGTATGTTTTGGCTATTAACTAAAATTATTTACTAAACGTCTTCCTTTAGTTCAAATGAAATGACTAAGGCAAATTAAGCCTTAAGCAAATCATGACCTCCGCATGAAAAATACTGAAATAGTAATTAAAACCTATTCATCAAAAACTATTAATACAGAATAAATGTACTTGATCAATTAAATTATCAGAGTTTTCAAAAACTACGACAGTCCACTGTTCTTAAAGAAACAAAAGCATAATAGGTTGCGACCCAAATAAGACTAACAAGAGATGTTACTACATATTTTCTACTTATCTAAGCAAATGATTAAGTTTGCGTATTTCATTTGAAATTCGTTTTTATTAATCTAATATCTTCACTTTTATCCAACAGCTTTCTTGGTCTTACCATTAAAATTCTTTTTTTTTTAAAGAAAATGTTGTAAAATAATTTTCTCTTAATGCTAATATTTTGTAATAGTCTTTAACTTTTTGTAGGGTAAAATATAAAGTATCCTGAAAAATAGTCAATTCAAGTCCAAACAATGCTGGACCATGATTAAGGATTCTTTTATTGAATTCACAATGAAAGGCCAAAATATTTAACCAATACATCTACAATGAAGTCTCTAACAAATTGCCACATCCATGACATTGACAAATCATGAGAAAATTATTACTACTTTAAAGAGGATGAATGAATTTATTATCTTCATTCAAAGAAGATGATCACAAAACAACACATGCAATTACATGTTTTTCGGAACATTAATTTTTCTTTATGTTTTAAAATCAACTATATTTACATTGGTATGTTTTTTCGGAACATCAATTTTGCTTTATGTTTTAAAATCAACTATATTTACATTGGTGTAACTATCATTTATTTTTTCTATTTTTATTGAATCAATCACTGAAAACCGTTTACAATACTGTCAGTAGCCAATATCAAAATCAAAATGAATAAAAAACAACTTTGAATTCATTAAAAAATAAAGTATACGAACCCGGCGCGTAGCGCCGGAATACCACTAGTTTTTGTTTTATAATTATGTATATTTATTCAAAATCAAACATTGCTTTCAATGTTTTTTAAAATTTCATCTTTGTGACTGCCAATTGCGATTCTAGAGTTTAGCTCCGAGGCACATGAAATTCATCATCTCTCCACAATTTATCAATAAAATATTTGTTAAGCATATATAAACTCATGTTCACTTACAATAAAGCCTATCTTAACCCATCAACTCACTGAGATAAAGAGAGAAAGGTTAAATAAATGAGATCTATTTGAGATATTCTTACCTATGAGAAGGATTGCCTTAAAGATGAAGAAGAGCGAGCTAGAGTTGACTTGAGATGAGAAGCTTAAAGCTGACATGATGACTGAAACAGAGCTTCAAACTTCCAAGTAAAATTGCGGAACTGGAATGGAAAAACTCAATGTACAAAGTCGCTGTTGGCTCCCGGAGGATATCGAGCAGTATGATTGCATTTACAGCTACCCCTCGCACGGTTGCACCCTTTTATGAAACAGAGAAAAACAGACTTTTCAAGTTATTCTCTCTTGCACCAAGAAATAAACATAACTTGTTGTGTCCAGTTCATGTTGAAATAAAACAAATGAAGGGGTTGAGAGTTAACTTAGGAAAGCATTAGCTTAAGAATCAAAAGTTTTAACGTCTCATAAAGAAATCAAAGATTATACCCCTCCATATTTTCTAAATAAAACCAATAAATTAAAGCATACCAGTCATGCGGTTCTCGAAGGATGCCTTAGGAAAAGTCATTGGCCTTGTTGACCGCATATGATCAGTCGCCCAATAAAGAAAGTTAAAGCCTTTCGACATAACATTGTAACTGAAATGAAAAACTAACCTACTTAAGGACCTAGCTTGATTTGAGACAAAATAAACTATTCAGTTTTTCTGTGTTGGTTGCTCTATACATTGGACGATGACGCAGCTACGTAAGCATGGTGGATCAAGTAGAACACAGAGCCATCAAGCGCTCCAGCAAGGTACAGCCTCAGAAGAAACTGAGGGCCAACGTTTCTTACAATCTATCAAGAGAAGAACTTTTTGAGCCTAGTAACTTCAAAAATTTTGATTGCTTTGCATAATAAATCCCTGAGTTCCTCCAAACTATCAGGTTCACTTTCATCTCTCAAATATTTTTCTTACATTGACCATTAGTTTCTGAGAATTCTAATCTTTGATCATTCTCAAGAGAATCATGACCTTGACCACTTATCCTAAATCCAAAGGCTATATGCTTAGCTGGGCGGCAACCAACAATTGTTTTTGAAGAATGCAAATGACTATATAATTTTCCAGAGAAACTTTCATGTTGATCTACATTTTGTCTCAGTCAATTACCTAACTACAGTCTAGGAGGATTAGTCTTTAGATCCCAAAATTCCTTTCTGATTCTTATGGGACACAGTTTTGCAGTTATGAGACAATTAGACAAACTAATCTTGCTTTTCATGCTGAATCAATCTAAATTAATCTCTTAAGAACTAATCTATAACAACACCTGTAAAGTAATTTTTAAAAAGGAACCACATTCAGACTTGAAACGAAAATCAGAATCCGGAGAATGGTATATGGAATTTGGGGATGAAATGTTAAACTTCAAGCACCCATTAAGAACTCTATGAAATGATTGAATTTCACAAGCTCACAATTCAAGTGGCTGCGTCTCATATCAAAATTTCGATTAAGCCGTCCAACAAGATTTTTATTTTTCCATCACCACCGTGCTCCTTCCACAATTTATCGCCGGAGTTTCTCAATCAAAAAACCTGAACGCAATCACTTCGCATTAAATCAGGGATTCTTCAAACAACTCATAATAAATTTTCCAGAATTCAAACCAATCTCTGAAAAAAACTTCAACAAAAACCTAAAGATAGGCAAGTCAGTGGGATGAGCAAGTGTGAATAGTCCAAAGAGAAAACCGCCAGTATCCATGGCTTCCAAGAGATGTCTATACAGTAGATTAATTAATGTCAAATAAATCTTATTTAGAATGGTTTCAGAAAAATTTAAAACGACATTCTTTTAAGCCAGTAGAATTCTATTGTAATTATTGTGGAAAAATGAGGGTTCAGTACTTGAGTTTTAATAGTTTAGATGCATATATATGTATATAGATATTGCAAAACTTTGGTTCAACTTTTTGGATGGTTCTTTATGATATGGCTTAAAATGTTTATCAATACATATGATGCATGTTAGACCATCCATATTTGTCAACAGCTAGGTGTTAGTCCTTAACTAATCAAAGGGAATGCCTTATAAAATATTTATTATATGCTTTGCACAATGTTTTTTAATTTATATTTACAACTACTTTTGTAGTTTTAGGTTTAATTATGTATTATTATTTTTTCATGATTTTCGAGAAATTTCTTACTTATTTTTCGTAATTTGAGTTTCATGACCATGAAAATGGGAAAAATTCATGAGATACACTATTTAATAAATAGACTCTTCTACTTTGTAATGAAATATTTTCTTTTCTTAAAATTTGTTTCTTTTAAATTATATTATGTATTTTACTAAATTTTATTTTTATATTTTATTTTCTAACTGATTGTCCAAATCTTTGTTTTGATTATGTAATAATCATTGATAGTGGTACCACTATTTTGTTTCTTATTAATTTTTCAGAGCTTCAGCTTTGTTACTAAAATAGAAAAAAATATATGAGATACTTATTTCTTATTTTTACTAGAATGTATTTAATAAAACATAGAAAATATCACTGGGTTTTGTTTTTCTGAATGTTCTTTATCTATCTTTGAAGTTTTTGGTATTTCTCTATATATTATTTTTCATTAAAAAATTAGTATTTTTGGTTATAGCTTGTTACTTTCTTTTTCTGTGAAAAAATAACTTGTTAGTTTTTAGTTTTAAAATTATTTACAAATTTCTGTTTTGATTATGATTGAATCTTTGGTCGTGGTTTGCGCAACTTGTTTTGTTATTAATTTTTCTAAACTTGATTTTGGTAACTAAAAATAATGTGAAAATAACGTTTTGGTGAAATTTGTTTTAATGAAACGTAAAAATTAATATAATAAAATATATATATTATTTTCAAATATTTTGGATTATATTATGTAAATTCACCAAACTTTTATTTGTTGAAAGGAAATGGTTTCAATTTTTGGAAGGAAAATGAAATATTTGAATGTTCTTTATCTATCTTTTAAGTATTTGTGTGTTTAATATTATATTAATTTTGAAAGGGTAATATATCTAGACATGCGTTTTGCTTATCATTCTTGCAATTTAAACACATGGAACATTCTTTCTACGATCTAGATTAACCAAAATTACATAAGAGCTCTTTGGATGTTCATCATCGTTCTTTCTTGTCCAAGAGGATGTTAATTTTTGATAGCTAACCAATTCTATATCAGGGTTGTTTTAAAACTTAAGAAGTGTTTGTGTCTTTTTGGTGAGTTTCTTGTCTCAAAATCTAAAGATTCGGATTGGAGGTGTAGTTCTAATGATGGTATACTCAAGAAATGTTCTTACTTATGTCTTCTTTACAATTCTTTTTATAAAGATGAATCTTTTGGTATTATTGATTGACAAGACGATCTATGGTTGTCTCTACATTTTCCTATAAATATAGAGTACTCTAAAAATAGAAGAGACTTTTGCTCCAATGGTTACCTCTATTTTCTACGGTATAAATGAATATTCTTATTATATCTTTCTCCACTTATTTATTATTTTATTATATAATCCACAAATTTTGTAATGTTAAAATTTTACCATTATATTTGATATTACAACAATAACACAATACAATTACAATATTATTGAAATTAAATGATTGCTTTAAAACGAAAATCTCATTCAACACTTAAATAGAAAACAAATGACATAAATTCATTTTTAGCCATCATTATCATTACTGTACTTCTCTCACAAATGATTAATTAAAGCGTTTCGAAGTGAGAAATGAGCTTCTTTGTCTTTGATTTTCCTATACCGAGCCAGAAATTCTTGGAATCAAGAACTTTCATCATCCGCCATTTCAAGCTCTAGAGGAGGAGATTCAGTTGCAACTCCAATTGGTGCATCGAGATCACACTCGTCCTCAATCATCAAGTTATGTAAAATTATACATGTACTCATTATGTCATGTATAACTTCTTTTTCCCAAAATCGAGCCGGATCCTTAACAATTGCAAAACGCGATTGGAGAACTCCAAAAGCATGTTCCACATCTTTTCTACATGCTTCTTGTTGTTTAGAAAAATATGTTTTAAGGACCTCTTGGTTCGTGAATAGTTTGCACTATAGTATCTCCTGTTATAATTTCCGTGGATTATATAATGAGCAGGAAGAGAAAGACCTTGGATAAGATTGGAGAAAAGATGGGATGATTCCATACATCGATGTCATTATTGGTGTCTGGCATTCCAAGATAGGCATGTCATACCCAAAGATATTAATTCACCACTGCTTCAAAATCTATAGTTGGTGATCCACTATGCCCCACATATTGTCCAGCCTATGCAGTGGGACAATTCTTCCACTTCCAATGCATGCAATCTAAACTGCCTAGCATCCCAGGAAAAAATTGCTTTTGACCAATGTAAAGAAGTCGGGCGATGTCATTAGGTGTTGGTGAGCGTAAGTACTGCTGTCAAAATATACTCACTATAGCCCAACAAAACCTTTTCATGCTTACGATTTCTGTTGATTCACCAATTTTAACGTACTCGTCTGTGGCATATGCTAGTTGTCCATAAGCTAACATTCGAAACACATCTTTTCCTTTTTGAATGGATGATAATCCAAGTCTACCAGTTGTGTCTCTTCTTTGTGTGAAATAATTGTCATGATTCTCAATTAATGCAATAATACGAAGGAAAAGGGAACGAGACATAGAATACCTTCAGCGGAACATAACTTCATTATAATTTGGAGTCTCTGAAAAGTAATCGTTGAACAATCTATGATGTGCGCTTTGTAGATCACGGTAGATATATGAAAACCTTGAGCTTAGCCACCATGGGTCACATTTTTGTTTTGTTTATTGAAAAGGTATTGGATGATCAAATTGTTATTAGCAATAGCAAGTTGTATTGCTTCTTCTTGGTGATCAAGACTTCTAAGCATTTATGAATTTTCATCATCTGAAGAGGATGATGATATGTGAAGCATCATGAAAATCTGAGGTAGAATGAGAATTAGAATTCATTTGAAAGAGAAATTTTTTATGTGACAATAAAGATATATTTTTTTGGATATGCTACACCTAGCATGTCTAGTAGAATTTATAGGAAATAAAAAATCACAACCAATATAATTTCATATTATGAAATGTTTGAATACTTTTTTCATAGGATTATTATTATTATTATTATTATTATTCAAATCACTTGTCATTGAATTGTCAAAAATTGTCACGTGAATGGATAAACATGAAAATCTTGAAACCACATTGTCATACAATTGTCCCAAAATGTAATGGAAACCTTAGAATTATTTTCTTATTGAATTGTCAAAAATTGACATGAGACTCTTTCATTACTTTGTCATTGAATTTTCAAAACTTGTCATGAGGATTGATATACGTGAGAATGTTAGAACAACTTTGTCCTTGAATTATCAAAAATTGTAATGACAACCTTGAAATCATTTTCTTATTGAAATTTTAAAAGTTGTCATAAAAGTCTTTGAATTACTTTGTCATTGAATCATCAAAAAATTTCATTGGAATCTTTGAACCACTTTGTCATTGAATTGTCATAACAAATTGATTAAAGTGTCAATCTTGAGTATCTTTTTCTTGAATTATTCAAAATAGTCATGATGGATTCATAAAAATGAGAATCTTAGGCTTACTTTTTATTTTACTCATGAAGTTATCTCAGAATACTTAATAATCTAATTTTTTGAATAACATTTATAAATAGCATATGCAGCTTCATTTCTATACACAATCATACCATAATTTTCTATACACCTTTTTCACATATTTTCTTAACAAAAATGTCTGATCGTCTTTCTCGTTCTTCTGGTTATTCCAAGGAAGAAGATCAACTTTTATGTCAAGTCTATTTAGAAATTTCTCAAGACCCAATCAAAGGTATTTATCAAACATCCGACCAATTTTTGGATCTTGTACTTGATGCTTTTGAAAAGAGAAAAAAACGCAACTTGGAGTGAACATACGAAAAGATCTATCCAAAGCCACTTTCAAACTATTGAGAAAGAATCGAAAAAATTATATGCATGCATCAAACAATGTGAAAATAGACATCCAAGTGGGTCTTCAAATGATGATATCGTAAGTATTAATATTTTTTTTTTTAATTATTTAGTGTTTTAAATATATTTTTTATTTATGTTATAAATTTATATGCAGATCAACCAAACTAAAGAAATGTTAAGGGAGAATCAAAATTTTAAATCAGGTTGGAAATTTGATCATGTATGGAATTTTGTCAAAAATTTCGAAAAGCTAGCCTAAAGATGGTTCTAATCTTGCTAAAAGAGATGCAACTCTATGCGGTTTTGGGTATACATTTTCAAAGTCTGAAAATCCTACTCCTGACCATGTTACATAAGCATCTCCAGGTTTTTCTTCATTTTCTATAAATTTAGGAGACAAAGAAATTAGTGGCGGATCTCCATCTCAACGGCCAATTGGAGTGAAAAAATCCAAACTGAAAAGAAAGAATGATGATCAAACATCTGTTGTTATCAAGAATTTAAAGATAGACACCAACAAATCTTGGAAGAATTAAAAAAGAAAAGTGCACAATGACAACACCACTCGGAGATGTAAAGTAAAAATTATGCATTGAAGGAGCTCAAAGAAGAAAATAAAATATTACTTCAAAACTTAAAATCTATAGAAGATTCAAATATTCGAGCATATCTTCTTCTTCTTCTTCTTCTTCTTAAACTCTGCTTCAGAGTTCAGATCATATAATGGATGCTCAATAGTACCTGGGGATGCTCAATAGTACCTGGAAAGCATTGTCTAAATTACTCGAAAGAAGAGAAAAGTAGAAGAACATCATCAGCCATGGATGAATAAATAAACTATGCTTCAGAGTTCAGATCATATAATGGATGCTCAATAGTACCTAGAAAGCATTGTCTAAATTACTCGAAATAAGAGAAACGTAGAAGAAAATCATCAGTCATGGATGAATAAACAATCCTGAGTTCAGATCATATAATGGATGCTCAATAGTAGTACCTGGAAAGCATTGTCTAAATTACTCGAAAGAAGAGAAAAGTAGGAGAACCAAAGTCACATCCTTTACGCAAAAGCATCATATCCTTGATAGTGTAGACTCTAAAGAAGTTTTAGTAGCCATGATCAAGTTTCCAATGTCATGTTAAAACAAAGATGACTTAATAAACCAACTTTCACGACAGAGAAAAAGTCATGTTTTCTCTTGATCAAGCTTCCACTTATCAATCTTATAAGAGAAAACCATTTTTTAAAGATGGGAACACTTACCTGATCAAAAGCAGGGTATATGTAATCTGTGATCTGAATTTCTACATTTTCTCGGTTTCCCTGTTAAGATCAAACACCAATAGATGTCTAATTCAGTTGACAGAAACATAAATCTAAACCATCCAAGAACACAACATTGCTGCTAGACCAGTACCACTCAATAATGCCATGAATCCAATAAGATAAAACCCGTTCAAAAGCTTATATGAATGGATAATCGAGAACAATAAGTCTAACCCAAAACACAGGTAGGTTAAACAAGTGAAGGAGTAAAAAAAAGAAGTAGATACTTTCTCATTTAGAAGAGTGTTAATGACACGTACTGGAATAACTCAGAAGGAGTATCCTTAAAAGTCATTTTTTCCTTCGAAGGACGTTCCTTCACTGAGACGACTCCGGAAAGTATCAACCCGAATTGAGTTGATGGTCCCATGGATAAGCGTAGACTGCGCATTAAGAATGATCCGAACAATAAGACTTTCAGGCTTATGAAATACGTAATTCGCAGTCATAAGAACAGAAAGTCGTTGGCTAACCTGCTCATCGAGAAGAAGCATGTCAACACTCATGATCTCTCCACCTTTCATGACATTCCAATTTTTCTAGGACCTCAGTAGACGGACCTCCGCTGTGTTAGAGAAGTGTTAGAGTAACGGCTTGCTTTCAAGTTGGCGAGAAGAACTATACAAAGGTGATATATTTCAAGTTGATGCATAAAAAGGTTCAAGATTTCAGAAATCTGAACCGTGTAAGTATTCATCGATTCCGGAAGACTTATTTATATGACATGCGTTTATTTGTTACAAACTCCGTTCGTGAATCTGAATATATGAAACAGAGTGGGAGGAGAGGTGGGATAGAGTTTAATGATTGAATTAAAGCAAGAGTTAAGAAAGGGATAACACGTTACATGAAATCTAATAGGAGACTATGGAAGGTTACACACAATGCGTGCCACACAGATGTAAGTACTTACATCAAGGGTCCAATAAATTTGGTAGAAACCCAATAAATAAAGCCCAAATGCAATTTGAAAAAAAAACATTAAACAAATAATATAATGACATATGAAAAAAGAGACATCTAGCGAGAAACAAAATCCAAATCTATATTATTAAAAGTGAAGGCACCCTTGAAAAATCGACTGATGAAAGTTGTGTTTACCCTTCATTAATGGCATTTTGGTAATTTATTTTCGTCTTACATCTATATATATATCAATTTGTTACAAATCATATCACATATTGCATATACCCGAATTATTCTCTCTCTTTCCATTAATTACTCTAACCATTAATTATTCTCTATTTTCCCATTAATTATTTTTCTCTCTTCCCATTAATTACTCTAACCATATTTCATACTATATTTCATACATTTATTGATTTCCAACATTATATTACACGATTTGGTATATGCATCATATATGGACTTTATAACCACATTTCATAATATATTTCATACACTTATATTATATTATACACCTTATATTACATGATTTCAATCTATAGATTTTCGGCATTATACTTTTATGGTTGACTTTTTTTGGTATATAAATCATATATATATTTTATAACCATATTCCAAACTATATTTCATACATTTATATTATGTTATACACCTTATATTACACGATTTCAATCTATATATTTTCAACATTATACTTTTTTGGTTGACATTTTTTGGTATATGCATCGTACATGGACTTTATAAACTTTCATTGCATTTATATTGTGTTATAGATCTTCATTTCATGATTTATCTTCATATATGAAATATGTTTTCATGTCTCACTAAATTTACCCGTATTTATATACCATACTATATTTCATACAATTATATTGTATTATAGACCTTATATTACATGATTTCAATCTATATATTTCCAACACTATACTTTTTTTTGTTGACATTTTTTGTATATGCATCATACATGGACTATATAAACCTTCATTTCATTTATAGTGTTATAGACCTTATATTACATGATTTCAATCTATATATTTCCAACACTATACTTTTTTGGTTGACATTTTTTGGTATATGCATCATACATGGACTATATAAACCTTCATTTCATTTATATTGTGTTATAGACCTCATATTACACGATTTCAATCTATAGATTTCCAACATTATACTATTTTGGTTGACATTTTTTGGTATATGCATCATACATGGACTTTATAAACTTTCATTTCATTTATATTGTGTTATAGACCTTCATTTCATGTTTTTCTTCATATATGAAATATGTTTTCATGTCTCACTAAATTTACATGTAATTATATACCATAGTTAGACGACATATAGTGATATCAACCAAAAAGATATATCATCACTCTCATGTTGACATTTAATGGACGAGATACGTTTTGTTAAGAAAATATTGCAAATACGGTTTTCTATAATTATCTTCCTACTAAAATAAAGAAATTGCTTTACCTACAAGTTATAGATTAACCAAAATAAATATCGTAGATTCCATAAATTTCGGTAACTTACCGTAGTTGGATTACCATTAACTGTTAAACTTTAAACTTCCTAACTAATTCAAAATCTTCAAGAAATATTCCTTATTCCTCAAAAGAGATATTTTAAAAAATTGTATGAAATATTCTCCCCTACATTCGCGTAACCTAATTGTATATCTTCCCTACATATTATAAATATAGCCTCTCTTAACCATTATATTTATCATCTCTCGAAAACCTAAAACAAAAATGGCGAATAATTTGCAGTTGTCTTTCTTGAGCGATATAAAACCGAGGAAGACTGCTTTCGCATCCAATTCAAAATCCTTCATACGTGAAGACATTTCATGAAAGACTAAGGGAGTCCATGGAACTAATCTTTTGTGATGCAAATGTAAATTTATCGTTTTGTATAGATTTTTTATTTAGATATCTTCATTTCGTTAAATTTTAACCTAAATGATAATGTTTTATGTTTATATAGGGAAGTAAGATCCATGCCTCGTGTAACAAGACATACATTCCTCGAGACTGTTAATCCTGAAATACCAGATTTAGATGAATTTAAACGACGGTATTTATCTTCTTCAACAAAAATGTTTTCACTTTATAATATTATAGACTAAATTATAAAACTTATTTATAATCGCACAGGTAATGATGATTCTCTAGCGTTACCCTGGATGAATCAAAATCGCAGAGGTAATGATGATTCTCCATCGATCCATTTTAGAATTATGTTTGTTTAGAAATAATGTTTTTAGTTATGTTTTGACAATCGCGTTATGATGATTCTCGAGAGTTAATCTTGGTTGAATCAAAATCGCGTTTTGTTTTCACCCAATAATTTTCATTTTAAATAATTTTTTTTCTTGACGATTAATTGATTGATTTATTTATATGAAAAATACATAGTGTTGTATAAAACAGATCAATATACTATGATATAATAAATGAAAATCGATTTATACTATATTTGCTGCATATTAAAACAGAAAATGATATACTTGGAGTAACAAAACTCATTTGTTACTCCAGAATCTTGCAATATTTAAATTCTTCTTTATATACTTGGAGTTATCTTTGACTCTCACAAAAAAAATATTTTTGAGTTACCTTTGACTCTCATAAATTAATTCAACAAAAAAATACCCGCCCTTCTTAAGCGCGGGTCAAAATTGAATATTATTTTCATTGTTCAAAAATCATAGATGTACTTATTTTAACTAACATAAATAAACTATATAAGATGCGAAGGTCAAAATTGAATATTATTTTTATTGTTCAAAAATCATAGATGTAATTATTTTAACTAACATAAATAAACTATATAAGAATCGCGGGTCAAAATTGAATATTACTTTTATTGTTCAAAAATCCTAAATGTAATTATTTTAATAAACTATTTAATCCAAGTGCGGGTCAAAATGTAATATGTGTTTTAATTTTTCAAACTCTCAGAGTACTTATTTTTTTTATTATGTGTTCAACCACAAACTGACTCGGTTATTCATAACCCAATAAAAAGATCATACTAAAACGTTAAATATACATCAAATTTCACATATAAAACTATCATATAATAAAAATAGAATCATTTGATATATTTTATTACAGCCAAAATAAAACTCGCGTTTCTCAAGCGCGGGTCAAAATCTAGTTTATTAGTATAGATAATACAAATTTTAAAAACAATTTGTGCATATTGTAAACAGAAAATATTAATGATTAAATTCTGAGGAGTAGGTATCAATTTATGTCTAATTGCTCCGCCTATGGTTCCCTTAACTACATTTTCTAAACGAGCCAGAGCCAACCCGAGCTGTTTTCATTTTGTAATCTCTATAATAAGAAATTAAAAATAAAAATAAAAAATGTGAATAATATATTTTGAACCGCATATGTTGGATGTTGAGTATCTTCTTAACTACACATGCGGTTCAGCACACAAGTATGTTATGTCCCTCTTGTTTTTTAATGTATCATTAAATTTTATGAAAATTGAGAGACAAATGTTTAGTTGTATAGTTTTGATTTTTTAGTTCATAGTGTGTTTTTTCTCATTCCACTCCACACATTTAAGGCCTATGTTTATAATGTAAAAGTTATTGTTAATAGTAAGAAGTAATAAATGCTAAATTATACAGTCATATGCTATCAGAGATTTACTATGCAATGAACACACGCTCACACGTAGGAAAAGAGAAGATCGTTAGATTTTATGACAAATTGTTACATTTACGATTTTTATTATAATGAATTTGTTGTTTTTTATTATATACTTTTTCTCTAATTTTTCCTAAAACCATGTGCAGTATGCATATTAAATATTTTATTAATAGTTGAATGATGGATTTGTTGAAAGAAGAAAGTTTATTATGTGAATTCAGTTCAGCTAAAAACTTTCAACTACGGCCAATAATACATGTAAGCGACTGAAACAATGTAGATCTAACAAAAAATTATATAATTTAAACTCATTTATTTTATAATAAAATAAAAGTATACCAATTTTATGATCTATAAATAGAAAATAGTCTCATATCATTTGGATTCAAAAACCTTTATTTTTCATTATAGTGTTGTATTAACTCCTAATAAATTATTTTGGTGTTTTAAATATATTAAATTTATGTGTGTGATTTAAGAGAGTTATTGTTTGTGAATTGAATATACTGTACAATTAGTTATGTGTTTTTACATGTGTTTATGTGTGTGTATTAGAAGTTTCATAATTTTTTTTTAACAATATTAAATTAATTTAGAAATATTTTTTTTTGAAAAAATATGCCATTTTTCATTTAAGTCAATTACAATCAAAATTACTATTATTATTATTATCATTATTATTAAATTATAAAAAGAATAAAAATACGAATAAAATGGTGGGGTATGGTGTTGAATATTTTTAAATAAAACTATTGAAAACATTAAAATGAAGTGAATGCTGAATGATCAAGTGAAGAGAGAGAAGATGAGATGGAGTGTTTAAAAAAGAGAGAGGGTGTTGAATGTACAAACCATTGTAAATGGTCTAAATGAAAATTGTACTGTATAACCAACAAAAAAATATAATTCGCACAATATCTTTATCAAATTTTAATGACTACTATAATTTTGGTTTTTGTGTAAATGATAAATTTATATTTCATTATGACAAAACATACAAAGATAACTAATAGCAAAAAAAGACCAAAAATTCTAAACAAGAGAAGAGAAGAGAAGAAGAAGCAACACCAGAAACACTAGTAGACAATACAAACAATTTACAACACGAGCTAACTTGCAAACCAGAAGAAACAGCTTGGTCAAGAACCAGCATTACCAAATGAAAATAATGTCTTTGAGAAACCATGAGACCCACGTTCTGGTAGAATGAAGTTTTCCAAAAACACTACTCCAATAGATTGACACCATTCACGACTCAGCTTTACGTAATATTAACTGACGAGCAAATCGAACCTCACAAACATCACCAGTAGTAGAAGACAAGAACCCAAAGCTAAAGACATGAAGCCGCACCAGAGAACACTATTTGCGCTATCCGGATAGTCACAACTAGAGCTATCAATTGGGTTAGCCTACGTCAATCTTTCCAGACGACTATTTAATTTTTAAGGATATGTATTGACCGCATCCATTAAGGATAATACTAATAAAAGGCCATGTTAATTTGGGCTGCCCATGGTGTCCATTACAAATTATATAAAAAACATGTTGTTACAAGCGTACAAATACAATGTAAGCCTACAAATACAATGTACAAGTCTAAAGACTGAAATTTCATGGTTTTTGCTCACAACTAGACCAACGAGGTCACACTTATTTGGCTTGAATTTGGAAACAAATTCAAGCATCTAGGAGCATGAAGAGGAGACGCAATGAGAGTCACATCTTGGTGAAGCTCCTACAACCCTGCAAATTGGACAAAAGATTAGCTAGCTCACCACTGTGGACCAAGTGGCCCAACAATGATTATGGTGAGCAATTTAAATGAGAGTCTCCTACCAGGAACCGGAGCATCGAAGACCCAACGGAGAACTGAGTTCCCACCTCATGCTAGCACCAAGAATTGACGATAGTTCCAGAAAGCATCTTTGGAGAAGCATCTACGGAGTAGGACCTTTGAGTAAACTGAAGCGCTGAAGCAGAAGAGGATGCACCCACTGTATTGAAGGCGAGTCTGTTGGTTCAATACGAGTAAAATATGAATTTTTGTTTTTAATATCAGTTAGGTTTTGCCTAACATTCGACCAGGATGTGATTAAACCTATATCTCTTACTTCTCAGACAATATTTAGGCTACATTTTCTTTTTGATCATACTTAGGGATTTTAGAGTTTTGGAAAGAAAATCCGTACTCAACCTTTGGAGAAGATTTATGAACCCTTGTTTTGATTTATAATTCCATTATGCATTATTCATCATTTTTCTGTGTTCATACTTTCATGTCTGAGTATTCTACATGTTAATCTTGGATTTTTAAAACTGGTATGTTAGATTAGAGAATTATCCGCTACGCAACGTGATTTGATCTATATTTCTTATTTCAGCCATTATTTAGGCTACATTTTCTTTGTATCGGACTTAGGAGTTTAGAGTTTTCAAGAGACGGATCCATTCTCAACCTTTGGGGAAGATTTATGAATCCTTCCCATTATGCATTATTCATTATTCATCATCTCTTTGTGTTCTTACTTCTATGTCTGAGTAATATACTTATTAGACTTAGGGTTTTGTAGGAATCGTGGATTTGTAAAACTAATATGTTAGATTAGAGAATTATCCGCTCAATTCTTCAACGAGATTGTTCTTAATGTTGTAATTAAACTGATAACCTAGTTTCTGATCTTAGGTTGTTTTTCGCACCAACAATGTTTGAATAAATGCATGAACGAACTTAAAATGAGCGAAATATTTTTAGCCAATAGAAGTTGATATTAAGGAATTTTGTGAACCTATCAAACTAGATTGTATTGCATGTTTAGAATTTGAAATTCAAGAAAAGTTAGCCTCTATGATTCTAATGCATAGGGTAGAGATGGCAAACAGGTTGTCCCATCACATTCCATCCCGGACCGCAGCAGGATTTTCTTCAAGCAGGTTACATCGGGTCAGGCCTCTGCTGGCTACGGTCTTCAGAATGGCTGCCCAAACCCATCCCGTTATATGAACAAGCCTTCGCGGGTCCGCCCGCGGGACATGTGATAATACATGCAGCAGAACGTTTCAGACCATTCCAGAACTAGAAAACTTCGTCCCAATTCTGTTCTATGACAATGCTTTATGGGTCAGATCTGCGGTCAAGATCCATAATTGTCATCTCTAGCATAGGGTATATTAGCGCTGCAGAAGTAGGTTAATCTAATCATGTTGTTTGAGTTCGAAAACCCTTCTTAATGCATTCTTGTCTGTCAACTGTTTCATGATTCGTATTTCCTGAGAATATTGCCTAACGTTTTAATCTGTAAGTTTTAGTAGCTTTTACATTCTGATGTTTATTTCTTACAAGTTGAAAACATTGACTATGCTCTTGTAGACTTTTTGTGTAACCTTGGTCCTTGCGTATTCGACCCCTAATTACTATCACACATTGTCGTGCATTTGTCGTGATGGTTAAGACCTGATCACATCACTTATGCTTGTTTTGAAGGTGAATATTCAAATAAAATGTAATTGATGGTGATCCTCCTCTACACCACATGATACACAATTCCATCACAATGTATCCCTCGTGCTCTTAGCTTGTGTACAACCGAAAGATACTGTGAAATTGCTTTCCATATAAAATAATTTATCTATGGTGGACACTTGAGTTTCCAAGAAAAGGTCTTTATGGGATTTGTAGATCACTATCTGTTCCATCCAGAATTTATTTGATAAATCATGGCGACCCAATATCTTAAATTAACTCTATATCTTCTGATTTTGTAAAATATAATCCAAAAGAATCATTGGAGATAACCTATTGATAGGCATGCTGCCAATGCTTGATGCATCTGAGTCGTCAATTGCCTTATGAAGAAGTTGGTGTTTCAACATTTTTATGTGGATCAATCAACTGGTTTACTGTGAGAGTAAGGTAAAATTTGTAGATTTGAGTATTTCTGGTTGCAGACGATGGGTTAGAATCCAAGGATCATTCTACATGGAAATGAACCAGCATGTTCCAATTACTATTACTATGAGATTGCGAGTGGTACTTGTTAAGCAATAAAGGAGAAGATACGGAGAGTTCAAAATTACGATCATAACAAACCCAAGATTTGCAAACTTAGCTGAAACTCGTACATATCAAGCAACGGATTGGTCACAAGTCACAACTAACAAATAACAAGCATTGATGATATACCCAAAATACACAAACTTAAGAAACCAAAATATACTTTGGTAACAAACGCACAAACAATCTCTCTTCTCATTCATCAGATTCATCTGAATCCTTTGCCGTAACATCAGACGAACCTTCTTCTTCCTCAATTACCTCATCTGTCTCGCTCTTTTTCATTTTGCTTGCCATTATTTTGGCTAAAGCAGCAGTTTTACTTGCCCTGTGTGATCGGGTCATCAAAGTATTAGGAGCAGAAGGTGGAGGAGAAGTTTCTTCTTCATCTTCTTCATCAGAGGATTCTTCAATCCTTCTTACTCGTCTTCTTGAAGGAGCTGGTCTTGTTGAGCACGGGGCAGGTGTCTGTGGTACTGTTACAGGTGCAGTGATGTCCAGGTCGTAATTTACTCCTAGTGATTCTGTAAATAGCCATTCGAAAGAAACAAGCAATCAAAGAGAGACTAAGTACTTTTAACTATCATCTTATAAACAAAAACAAAGATTTTAGTCTATCATCTTATAAAGGCTAAAATGTATAATGTACAAAGGCTAAGATCAACGTACCGAAGATGGACTTTGCTTCATCTTGTGAAAGCTCCACGCTTGGAGTAGCATCCAAAGATTTTAGATGTTCAAACACCAGTTTCACTTCCTTAAGAAGGTCCTTCTCTGAGCATGCAGAATCCGCGACTCGGCTTAAAAGATTTTTCATCAACTTTATTACATTTTTTTCTGATGATTTTAGATTGAGCAGCACAATTGTTTTGCACAGTGCTAAAACATATGCCTTCTCAGCTACAGTCTTCTTTGCCTTGAAGCTCACCATCTGTAGGAAACAATATTATCAAAGGGGAGTTCTTAGCGAACTATGCCGGGAAAAGAGATTCTACAGTTTCCCATCAAAGGAATGTAACTTACCTCGATGGCTATGCGTATGGCTAACCCTTCTTCTGTACGGTCTAGTGGAGGCTGGATAGATTCTTCTAGTGAGTCTGGTGATTTGTATAGTGGGGTTTGCATCATTTGCACCATAAATCTAGATGCTTGAACTGCACGCTTGCGTTGATTTGATACGACGTATGAAGAGTTTTTAGAGTTTCCATCATCAATCCCGGGCCACATTGAACGTATGAGAGGAACAAAAGCCTTTGACACGTATCCCTACATCAGAAGCCAAATCATTAAGCTGAAAACTATATAAAATTAATCAACATATGAACAAACACGCCATGAAATCTCTTGTTCTTAATGACATATCATGGTTTTTGTTACCTTATGCTTTTCCGAGAGGGAAGCATAGTGCTCAAAGAAGACAGATAAACACTGTTTGAACCTGGACAATAATTATGCAGAGCAAATCATAAGTGGATATTCTGATGATAGAATTTATTAATCGAAGGAAACAAGATCCCTATACCTCAGTTGTTCCTTTGATTCCTCGCTGAAGTACAATGAAATCAGCTTGCCCAAAACAAAAGGATATAAAGATGTAGGCAAGTTTGGAAACTTCTCTCCTAGAAGAAGAAGCTTCGCAAATCCCTCCCCGACAGTTGCTTTAACAGACTCATCCTCAGTACTCTCTGTGTATGCTCTCCAGTCCTCGCTTTCAAGTCCAGCATACAAAAGATCGAGTATCTTAAAGTTTAAATCTTCTTCGGCATTGGACAAGTCGACGGGTACAAAGTCAAGGTTCTCATCCTCAAACTGTGACAAGAGATCTTGTCCCATTGCCTTATCAACTTCGGTTGGGGTGTGCCACATCCCAAGATCCACTAGTGCTTTGGACGCCATAATACTAATCGGAGGAGGGCTTCTACAAAAAGCTATCCGTAGCTGCCTTACTAGCTCTTCGCTAGGTTTCCTTTCTAACAAACCAAACAGACCGAGGCACTTTATTGCAATCCTTTGCACATCCAAGTGAGTATGTTTTGCCTGCATTAAACAAATCATATCAGAAAGATTGTTTGTTAGTGCAGTGTCCAAGAAAGCTGGACAGTGACAAAATTTTCCCCAGGTTTTGAATTTAAACAGAGGAGTAAAAAACATACCCCTGGAAGCAACAAAGCATGCAATATCTCTTCTGGTTCTATAGCCTTCTCTCGCAGTGAATGTAAAGATTCCCCATTTTCCAAGAGAAGACTTGTCAGAGAAAGCATGTGCATCCACTGCAGGAAATCCGCAGTCCTTTCCCTACAAGGTCTGGCTAGTTCCTCAACAACAACAAGTATAAGTTGTTCATATTCTCCAGGTGCAGAATGGACCTTCTTAGCTAATTTGGACACTGCATCAGCCCAATCTTTATCACCACCAAGGTTTATACCGTCTCCAATTACAATACTGTTGCCATCTTCATCTAATTCTTGCTCAAAAGGTCTATGGAGCAGCTCCTGGACAAATGAACTTGCAGTCTTGTGGAGCATAGCGTCAGAGAAATCAAGCATTGTGCCCAGCAATAATAGTTGCCGCGAAGCAAAGTGATGATTGGGTCCTAAAAGTTATATGTAAGCAGAAGGTAACTAACTCTCAAAAAAACAGCTAAGTTTGGGTACTAAAAACATATCTGGACTCACCAGCTTCTATATGAGCTTTAACTAGAAGAACATAATCAGAAACTGATGCAGGAAAAATTCTTTCCAGCATATCATTAGCATCTGAAGCTTCGGCTGCATAAACTGCTGCCTCGGCTCCCATCGCAGTAGCAGCATCAGAACCCTTTGCCTGTGTAACATCTCATCATCATTAGTGTGTCCCGCATATATAACCAACAATCTGAGCATATAAATCATTACATGAACCAACAATAATATTTCAAATGCTAGGTAGTGGACAGTATATTCTAAGAGGATTTTGAGTAAGCTCATGCACATCCTAGAGGACATATCTGGGTTTAAAAAAGGTGACAAAAGATGTTATATTATTATGATAGTATTGAATTCTTTAAAGTTCAGTTTAGTTTGAGATCCATTTCGAGCACATTATCATTCATTGAAGCTAAATATTTTCAGAATTTGTAGCTTCACAAAACAAAAGTCTTAATTTGAAGCATAAGAATAGCTAACCTCAGTAATGAATAGTAATTCATTAAAAAAAAAAAAAAAAAAAGTTAGTACGCTGCAAACTTACTTGTGCGCTATTGTGCAACTTCCTGCATATAATCCTCCAGTAAAGAGCAATCTCCGGCTCCATAAGTTGGATACTGGGTGTAGAACAAGTGCTCTCATCTAACACATGTATAAGAAAATATAAGGTAACGTCGAAATAACAAGCTTATGCATATACATTCCAGACATCAACAGACCTCTAGCTTCACCATCTGCTGACGATATGTACTGTTGGATGCTTTGATCATCGGTGGACATTATCAGTCCTTCACTTAACAGAACTTCCAAAGCCGATTCTGCTACAGATTCATAAGTTTCAACATCGAGGTACTTTAGAAATTCGATAGGATCTCCTTGACAACAGTTTGACAGCCATTGATCTTTCATTAGCTTCAAACACTCCTTTGAAACATTGACAGCGCGATCAGCAAGGCCTCTTTGCAGAATTGTTGTCCTAAGCTTGATGCTGAAGCAGGGAAATAAAAGAAATATAACCTTAGTCAATAAGGCTAACTGTAGAACAGTTTTTACAGAAAAAAATAGAAAAGAAAGCACAGAACTCATCATAGAGGTCAAATGATGAAGAAAGATAAGAAAGCGAAAAAGCTCAAAGCCCAAATTCACCTTAGACTCTGAAGAGGAACTTTATTTGCGAGAACAGAGTAAGCTGCTTTCCGTACTGATTCATTAATATCAAGTGTGCAATCGATGATTGCTTGGGTGGTTGCATTTGACGGAGGCAGTGATAGAACAATTGTTTTGCGTACCTCCTGAAAACATTAGCAAATAAGAGACTTTGATAGCAAAGAAGAAATGGGTAAAAGGTAGAAACTTTACCGGATTCTGCTCCAGAGGAAGCACCTCAAGGAGCAAATCAAGAATGTCAGTATTATCAGGATCGTTCACAAAACGTGAAAGGGACCTGACAGCAAACGTACGGATGACAGGAACTTTGTCCCTAACTCGCACCATCATACAGTCTATTACATCGTCCCACAGCTCATCCGCCACTTCCACTTCATCTGGTAGCCTCAGTATAATCTGGAAATAACAATATGTTACATCATAAGTGGAAAGATAATAAAAAAAATGCTGATGACCTTTAAAATGAAATCAGAATTCAATTCCACACGATAAAGCAAATCCAAACTTATCAGACTCCAAACATGAAGAGAGTGGTTCCAAGCAAAACTTATATTTCGAATTCATTCAACGCACAATACGTACAGATAATCCGTACCTCAGAGATGATCTGGCACGCTCTGAACCTAGCGTTTCTGTTCGCCGCAGCAGATCCAGCAACCAAAAACCTGAGAAATTCATCGAGAAACTCGTCGCACTCGGAATCACCATCATCCGAATTGCTACGAAGGCAAGCGAATTCCGCCACGAAGCGCACAATACGCTCTGCGGCTGCGGTTCTCCGTTGCGCCGCAACGAAAAGAGGGGTTAGGGTTTTGAAAAACACCGAGGAGAATCGACGGACGGAAGACGAGTCGTCAGAATCGGAGGGAGATAGTTTGGATCGGAGGGCGGCTAGCTCCTTGAGCTTGCGGTTATGAGTGGCGTACGAAGTGCGAGTGTCGTTCAGGATCTTGGCGATTTTGTGGAGAAGATGAAGATCTGCAGAAGCGGAAGCGGTTTCTGATTCTTCGCCCATATTCTCAGAGAAATTTGTATTCTTTTTCTTTTCTGAAGAGAAACCACAAAAATGTTGAGTGATTTCTCGAATTGCTCTTGTGAATAAGAGTTTTCTTTTCTTAATTTTTTTTTAAAAAAAAGTTATGTGCGACCTTATTAGATCTATCCGTTATTTCAAGCGTTCAAAATTTTCAATGAGCGGGAAATTTTTGGTATTTTTTTTATTGAATTGATATTTTTATTCAAAATTTATCGATTATATTTCATTAAATAGAATAAGAGAAATTTCGTTGGATAGTCATTTTTAATTTATTCTCACAAAAATAGTTCTAAGGAGAAAAATGATCAAAATAATTTTTTATTAAATTGTAAATATACACTTATATCATTGAGTTAACTAATCTAGATTTATGATTTAGCATTAAAGAATGGAGTTTTAGGTTTAGAGTTTTAGCAATAACTATTTGCGAGAATTACTCGTTGTGAGAAATTTTTCAGAAAACTTTCATGGTAAGTAGACATCCCCCCCCCCCAAATCTTTCTAATTTTTATTCTGCAATTTTGGTCAATATTAATCCTCGGTTTTAAGAGGAGACTTTGAGGAATAAACTGGATCATTAAAAAATATTTTTTGTTATTAAACATAATTTCTTAGATTTCGTTGTAAATATAGATGAAATTAATCAAGAAAAAAATTGTGTGTTTTGGTGAGGGAGATTATAAGTTTAGGGGTTGTAGTGATGAACCTAAAAATCTATGGGGAATTCGACTGGAATCAAAGTTTGGAAGGTTTAATGAAGTCAGCCGTTAACAATAGCTTACAAAATTAAAATTTATAATAATAAAAATATATAATAAATTGATATTGCATCAACAGCAGTGATAATTAAATATTTTATCTAAACGAAGAATGGTGATGAAGTTGTCGATGAACTCGATCGATGAAGATTGCTGATGAAATATGTTGATCAAATTTGATGATGAAGTATGTTGCATATAAAATTATGCATATAAACGAAAGTGTTAAACAACTGAAAATCTGACAATATTGTTTGAAACTAGAATGTTTATAACTAAAATAATAACAAAAAAAGTATAAGCACATTTAGTTTAAATCTATAGCTTATTGGGATATAAACACCCACAATAAACATCAAAAATCTTAAAACTATATCTTACTTCTTAGAGAGAAAGATAAAACTATGGAAATATAATTTTTAAGCTAAAATAATAAAAAATCACATTACGTTTAATTCTGTAATTTTCAGATTTAACACACAAAATAATTGATACAAAATGAAATCATACCAATTTTGGTAGTATGTTCGAGAAGTCTGTTAATGAAATCCGAAAATTTTTATGCAGATTTAAAAAAACTTTCATATCTTTACATTTCAATATAAGTTGACAGTCAAGAAAAAAACTTCAGAAAAATAAATTTTAAACATAAATAATGAGAATATAATCACATTAAGTTGAGCCGACAAAAACAAAATCACATTAAGTTGAGTTAATAATTTTATTCAGATCTTACACACACAAAGAAAAAAAATACACGTAAAATGTAAAGATCTATTTTTATAAGGCGAAGATGAAAACCATGAAATCAAATCTGCAAAACAAGATAAAATTGTGAAAAATACATGGCACAAAGAGATTAAAGATTGGTGTAAAATTTAATGTCTTTATGTTTAAAGAGAGATTAAAGAGTTTTAGAAAGAGAAACATCACACTTTTTGCAGCAGAGAGAGAGAGAGAGAGAGAGACAGAGAGAGAGAGAGAGAGATTTACATTAATTATAAATACAAAATGATACAAATTATTTGCATCACTACTTTCAGAGTATAGACAATATATACAACATGAACATTCTAGATGCAGAATGTTACATGTAAATAAATAATATAAATGATGTAAAACAATGTTTATTTTGCAGTGTATAGACAATATATACAACATGAACATCCTAGATGCATGACTTGTAAGTTAAATAATCAATTCAACTTCTACTGGCATAATTAGAATTGCCATCTTCATTGTCCCTAATTTTCTTGTAAGAAGACACCAGTTTTTGTATGTACTGGGGATCTGATTTTTCTAAAGATGTGTGAAGCGGGTAAATGGATATGTGTGGTTAATCTATTCTTTGTGAACACGAAAGAGAATCGTGAGGAAGATGAGAAAGTTGTGTCATAAGAAGAAGAGATATAAGGGTTGAAAAAAGTGTGCTTGGATTTGTTGATGACGATTTGATCATCATAATGGTTATTACAAGCTATCCAAATTGCATATGAACACCAATTTGTTCTTATAGGCATGATGTCGTGGCCTGGACCAATGTAGATAGACTCTCAGACATGCTTCAATGGGCGTGTGCTTGGTCTGAGTAACAATGATCACATGGATGTAGTTTTAGTATCGAGTAGGAGAGGAACTCTCCTGACAGTTGAGATATACGGTCCAAAGTCTCATGGTGCCTTCGTTCCTGATGAGGTTGACTTGACCGTAGCTACTCTCGCTTTGATTTCAGACTGAGGCTTCAGTTGGAGCTTCTGGAGAATTCTCTGACTCCACGAATCGTGTAGAGGAGTGTATGGGTCGAGACACTAGAATCCTCAGAAGGAGAATCTTGGCGAGGATAAGGATCTAGAGGGGGAGGAGGTTGGATGAGACCCAGAGGCCAAAAGTGTGGATTCTCATGCTTGCGCCTCTTTCACATTTTGCTATTAAGATAGTGATCTTCGTTGAGCTTGTAAAAGCAGAAATGGCCTTTCGGCAGGTCTTCATGCCGGTCCCCTTTGTTGTGTATAGCATACATACTTCATGCTCTTGAAGGTTTTGATGCTATAGCTGCAGCTTCTTGCCTCGTCTTGGGAATGTACCTTGGCTCTTGACAGGGGGATGTTTAGCAGGGAGGAAATTCAGCACGTTCTACTTGGTACCGCAGTAAGTCTCTTAAACATGTTGTTTGCGGCGAGCCGTAGGTTCTATGCCAAACAAAGAAGGTAGAATCATTAGTTGAACTCTGCCATTCATTCTTGGCCACTCTCAACTATGTAACCTTGCAATCTTCCCCTGGAGGTAGGCCACAATCAATGCTGGGGTGAACGTGTGTCGTGCTTTCATGGAAACTGGAGGATCCTGGGCATGCTCTCCCAAAATCTGAAGGTTTGGAGATATATCCTTCTGAAATCCAAAGGTTCGGGGATGTGATTCTTCTTAAATTGGAGGTTTCATGGACTCTCGTCCAGGGATCCACAGACTAGATTGACTTTCGTCCAGGGACCCGGAGGTCATTTTGAACCCGGAGGTTTCTTGTAGGTAGGCTCATCGTGAGGGATGTCCTTGGAGGGCTTTCTTTCAGCTGGTTGGCCCTGCAGATGCATGCATCGTCGAGGCCATCGAGTATTTTCTTGAAGCATTCGAAATCCTTGAAGAAGGATCTTCGAGCCCTTTGTTTAGGGTTGAGAGCCGATGATAGGCTGGAGGTCCTGAAGTAACTCGAGGGCTCTTTTGGACCCTGGTCTCTGCCCAGATTCTCGGAGAATCAATGTTTGGGACCTGGAGATGGACACTTAAGAATTGGGATCCTTGAGATTTAAGAAGTGATATCACTCAAATGTTTAACCCGAAGAAGTGAATTACTCTCTCAAATAAGAGGTTCAGTTGTAGTACTTAGGGATCGAATCCACATGGAACTAAGGAACACAATAGATATAATCCTAAATGATTATGCTAGGTTGAATAGGTTTAAAATAGTAAAATTGCAGTTCTGTAAGCAATGGTAAGTTGCTTAAGAGAATGGGTTTTAGGTTCGAAACAATAAAAGGAAGTAGTTAGATTCAAGGTTGCTATTCAGATAATCATGATTATAATGCTATAAATGTTTTAATGAATTGCTTGCAAGATATATGAGAACTTTGATTCTTAGATAAATCAAATAGCAGTCGCTAAATAGACACATCCATTGATCTTATTACCAGCAATATCGACCGATGGTAAGATCCCCATGTCGGACGATATGTGTAGCTGTCGATCGATTACTATATAGGAGTATCGATCGATATAGCATAAGATCGAATCGAAACTGTGTTCACCAAGATCATAGACCGGCTCTCGCACAACCCTAGAGGATCTAAGCTCATGCCAAATGATTTCAGGACAATGATTAAAAAGTTAAATCACATCCATGATCATAATCTAGATAGCTACTCTAGAGTAAGCATTAGGGTTCATTTGGATAATGAATATCAACAATTCAACATTCCATAGTTGGGGCTAATCCCTCTTAACTATTTGAACCCTAAATATAACAAAGAAACCTACTCAGACATAGCTGAGAGATTCATAACAACAAGGTAGTAATAGAAACTCATAGATAGAAGATTGAACTTTTGGTTCTTGGAACAACAAATCTCTTTGTGTGTTTCTTCTAAATCTAGAATTCCAAAACCTTTAAGAAATTAAGATGAAAAGAAATACTTTATTGCAAAGGAACAAGAAAAGTATGCAAAGCTTTTCAAGTACAAAAGTAACTAGAACAATAGAAACATTCAAAAAGGCATAAAAGGTATCAAAAGCATGTCTAGCCAAACACAATGGCAAAAACTATAAATATGAGTTCCATTAGGTTAAATACTCGTTAGGGGCATTATTGTAATATTGGGAAGACTTGGGCTTCAAGTCGGCCAAGTTGGACTTGTTCTCCACGCATCATATCGATCGATGGTACATGGTGTACATCGATCGATGGAGTATCTCGACTTCATCTTCAATAGAAGCGTCATCGATCGATTACATAGGGTGTGTATCGATCGATATGTATCCTCATTGTCTGATCTTCATAGTCATCTCGGAAAAATCTCCTTTAAGCTCCAGAAGGGCACCTAAATCATCACTTTACTCCAGAGTGCTTCTGAACCTGAAAACATACCTAATAGACTCCAAAACATGTATAAAATGTTAATTTGTGAGAATTAAAGAGAGATTAAGGAGATTATTCTGGAGAAAAAGAGAGAGAGATGGACTAGATCTAGAAAAAAAAAGTGAGGAAGATATTTTCCTTAAAATTAACTCATTGTGCATTACAGCAAATAAATAGGCAAGTATGCCTGAGATAAAAAATAATTAAAATACTACAAGTTGGTACACAACGGTCAAATGCACGTGGGAAGAGCAGAAGTAGAGAATTTGAATTTGCCCATATGGTCACTTTCCATCATGGTCATCGTATTTGGAGTTGACCATATGGTCAAGCTTGTACCA
>CAKOAT010183155.1:2691-57715 GCA_932364175.1 Eruca vesicaria subsp. sativa
ATCCGATGGTTATGGAGCAGCTGCAGGACAAGGATAACCGCATAGCTGCGTTGGAAGCGAAGATGGCGGAACAAGAAAGGGGATGGGAGGAAACGAGGAGGGTTAACGAGCGCATGATGGAGATGATGAGGAGGATGTACCCGAACGAGCAGCTCCCGTAGTTTTTTTTTTTTCGAAAACTCTGAATGTTTTTTTTTTTTCGAAAACTCTGAATGTTTTTTTTTATTTGTAAAACTCTAATTTTATTTAATATATTTTCAATTTTCAATTTTTTTTGTATTTTTGAATTTTAATTAAAAAATAATAATTTATAATTCTGCTAAAAAAATCATATTTTAGGAAATTCCGAGGAAACCAGTTCGTCGGAATTTTCCGAGGACATGTTTCATCGGAATATTCCGAGGAACTCTTGTCCTCGGAATTTTCCGACGGCCGACTTCCTCGGAAAATTCCGACGGACACCTTCCTCGGAATGGTCGTCGGAAATTTCCGACGGAGTTTGTCCGTCGGAAATTTCCGAGGAACGTTGGTTCCTCGGAAATTTTCGACGAAACCCATTCCTCGGAATATTTCGACGGAATATTCGTTCCTCGGAATTTCCTCGGAAATTTCCGAGGAAATACCGAGGAGATGTAAAATTCCGAGGAGAAATTTCCGACGACCGAAGTCGTCGGTATGTCCACGGAATTCCTTAATTCCGACGACATACCGACGAAAATTTCCCTCAGAATCGCCGTGTTTTCTTGTAGTGAAGCATATACAAAACAACAATAAGTAATAGTGAGTTTAAGTTTTCATTTTTTTGATAAAAAAAAATGATTAAATCAGAATCTATTAAAAACATAGACCTAACCCTTAACTGAAGATATATAATCCACATATAGATTTTTTCCTAAATATTCAAATAGATCGAAAGCAGTAAATCATATTCGTGGGATTAGCGCGGAATTCGAACTAAGATTCGCCGTATTGAGTTTATCTTTCAAACGTGTCATTATACTACCACCACTGGTTGAGTCTAAGTTTTCATACTAAGTAAATAAATAACTGTGCACACTTGACACTTCTTCGCAAATATAGTTGCGATGGATCACTCTTACAAATTATGTCACTATAGTTTCATTAATTTGATTCATATATAAAGTTATAAGATCTTAGTTCCGATTTACTTCTACGACTAGATTTGAGCACCGACAAATCCGTAGGTGTCGGGGCGAGGGGTAGTTTTGTGAAAAAAATCATAAATAATTAAGTGTAGGACATGCAGTTAGATCACTCAATTTTATTTGACAAGGCTTTCATTATAACTACTAAGTGTGCGAATATTTTTACTAAGCGATTTTTTTTTTACATTTTTTTTACTAAGTGCAAATTTTTTTTAATCAGAAGCAAACATACCCAAGAAACAAGTTTTTATGAGTTGCTAATACGCATCTAACATCGATTATGCACAAACACGATGAATATTTAATTAAATGGGGAATTTCTATCTATCTTGTCATGATCTTCAGAGAAGTGGAATGGCCATCCTTTGCAACCTTGTAGTAAATTGGATGAACATAATGTGAAAATCAGTATGGTCAATGAGTTGTCTCCACGTTAGGAAATTTGCATTTTTGTAGTCAATTGTGGTCATGCAATCTCCAACAAACAAGTCATCAAACACCCATCGAAGCATCCAATTACGAGAGAAAACTCTAGATTTGTAATTATTTTCCTGTTACCTGAGTATGATTCTTTACTAATAATAGTCAAAGGGTTTGGTTAGAATATTTCCGTATACCCTGGTTTGTGGGTATCTGCTTGCTTAGTGATAAAGAAATGATACCGTATTTAAAAAGTAATGGTTAGAAGTTTTCTCTAATTAGAACCTATACCTGTTATTATATAAATTAATTAACCTGAATGGTTAGAAGTCAAATATATGGTTGGAGACAATTAGATGCCACTAGCTGCCATTAACTAGTTGATTAAATTTATAATATAGTCAGATAACGATTTATTGTCAATTTGACAAGCCAGTTTAAAGACGTTCCCGCTATTATGTTGATATAACTCTGATCGTATAAACGAATGTATCACTATAATAATGTTAACGTGAAGTTAATAGATCAACCGGTATAGTTGAGAGTTTAGACTTCAGAGGGTGTTGGAGACGACTCTGATCAATAAATATGATTCTTAACCACGTATTCTGAACTCTGACACGTGTTCGACCTTCATGCAAGCACCTGTCAATTCATGTATATGATTCTGAACCACGTAATTTGAATTATTTTTGCTCATAAATGAAACTCGACCAGGAATACGAAACCTTATGATTTTATGTAAACATGTGACGACTCTATTGGACAGCATGTGTGAGTTAAAACCAGTGTGGTAGCAGTTAGCAAGTCTAGACTGTCTAGTCTATGAGTCAAACTTGTTCATTTCTTATCAACCAAGTTATCACGATAATTCTAAAAAAAACAGAGATTATTTTTATATTAAAGAATCTAGTAAATAAAAGGGAAATAAAATTGACCCATTTTATAAACATAGCATATGAAAAAAGTGATGAGAAATCACGTAGATCTTGATACATCTCGATCATTAGAAAATGAGAGTGAAATAAAGAATGTCGTAGGGGGTGTTATTCAATTAAAAATTAAAAATCAATTTTTAATATTTTGTAATTAATTCAAAAAAAAATAGTTTTTAGTTGGTAGATTTTAAAATCTCTGCATTATGTCTTGGATTTTGATTTTAATTATTTATTCATGAGAATCGACAACTAATGATTTGAAATCAATTTTAAATATACAATCTTTTTAACTTGAATAACATTGGATTTTAAATAAAAATTATAAATATTAGATATTTTGGGCGCGCTACGTGCGGCTAATCTCTTACACAAAATTTCCAATCATATTGTTTATATATATATATATATATATGTATAATATTATATAATTAAATTTATAATTAAAAACAAAAGAAATAGAATGTTAAATTAAATAGAAAAAGATAACGATTGATAAAATCATTGTAGTTAATGTAAGTAAGAGTTTCATAACTAATACTAATAATAAACAATTTTTTTTTTACAAAATATAGATTTTCTAGTTTTTGTTTAACATAACCCTCATTTTATTTTTGGTATAAATAACTTACATAATAATTACTGTAATATTTTAATCTATAGTTTTATAATTTCTATCTTCAAAATGTCGTTAGAAAATAATCACTATCAAAATCTGAATATTAAGTGTATAAAATGAATTGATTTTTATTTAAATTTACAAGGATATTATATAAATTCAAGATTGTATATATTTTTTTGTTACACATAATGTTTATTTATTCTATTTATTTATAAACTGGATGCTATTAATTTATTCTTGTCATCAATGTTTTGAATACCAAACCGAACATTAACTTGACATTGTAGTTAGGTCAATGGTCACATCGGTTCAATTGTGTTGTAAATTTAATTTAATTTTTAGCTAACTATATATATATATATATATAACTATAAAATTAGTTTTATAAGAATTTTTATCATTATTTGAAGCTAAAATGATATGGAAATAAAATGAAAACTTCAGAAATAATATAAAATATAATGAAAAAAATTATTTAAATAGATATTAAAAATAATACAGGTTTTTATGAAAGTTCTTTAAAAATTTGCATTTTTTACTTGAAATTGAAAAAATAATTAAGGTTTAATATCAAATGAAGATGAAGAATGGTGAGATGAAACAAAGTAAGAAGATGTTGGAAGAAATTGCAGTGATTGCAGGGAATTGTCTTAAATTTTTGTCTATCTCAGTAAGGATAAGATTTGTTCTCCACAAGCAGGCTCATCTTAAGCTCAAGTCATGGAACTGAAAGAAGCTTCATGAAGATTTAAATGCAAAGCAAAACCGATTGCATTTAAAGCAAAGGAACCAGTGGAGTTGTGAATATATGGTGGCATCACAGGTGAATACTGAGTGTGTTCAAGTTGTTGATGGTGATGCACATATTTCAGTATTGGAGACATCTCAGTACAAGAAGGGTATTTAGGGAATGGATTCACAGCTAAGTAAAGGAGGGATATCAGGGATTCTAGATAAGATATCATAGGAGATCCAAGGCGTATCATGGACTAGATGGTATGAGGTTCAGTTCATTCAACTAGCAGTGGGGTGAAAATTTTGTTAGTGGAGGTTTTGTTGTTGCAGAACAGTTTGATCAGATGGTGGAGCAAAGATATTTGTATCAATAGTCTTCCTAATCATATGGTTTTAGGCGGCGTGTCATGCTTAAGTGTGCAGCGGTACAAAGTGATGCTTAAGTGCAATTTGTTCAAGAACATCAATGGTAAGTCAAAGAAGTTTTCAGAGATATGGGACATGGGTGACTTCAAGGTTTGCAGTTGATTCTAAAAGGGTTCAGTGTGACATCAAGGTTCTGTTAAAACATGGTGGTTTTACTAGGTTGTGTTGAAAGTCTGTCCACCAGTGATGGTTGGATGGCGTGTTTTGTTCAGAGTAACAACGGTACAAAGATATTCAAGGGTGCAACCTTTTAAACAGGTACGTAGAGAATCAGAGGTTGTTTCACGTCTGAAGCATATATGGTTCGAAGGTTGTTGAACAGTATTCAAGGACTTTGATTCAAGGCTCAGTGTACATGAGTGGAATCAAAAGGCCGAGGAGAAAATCAACTTGCAGAAGGATGTTCAGGTTTCTGTTCAAGCACTTGAACATGTTCGTGATTTTGATAGCAAGATTGTGTTACTGATAAGTTCACGAGGACTAAAAAGATATGAAGTAACACGACGTCAATGAGAAGTTGAGCTTAACACTTGGAGTGTAGCACTTGAGTTCACAACTCAAGACATTAGATGAAGGTGATGGAAATTCAGAATGGCAATGAGATTGTCGCATACCTTTCATTAGGTGTGATGTCTATGTTCATTGATGGAGCTGGGTGGATTTAAGTGTTTAATCTACTTAAGCGTTTGTGGTGTATAAGTGTAAGCTTATACATGTTTTAAGAAGTTCATGAAGAGACTTCAAGCTTAGCTCAAGTTGGAGCTGAGAGAAGTGAGAAGAGATAAGAGATAAGAGAAGACAAAGAGAAGCAGAAAAGGAGGTATCAGCACAAAGGAAAGATTATGGACTTTAACCAAACACGTGGAGTTTTGTGAAGTTTGATCAAAGCCCATCAGATATGTTCAACTTTGGCCGGATTGGACAAGTTACGCGTGGACAACTTATGTGCCTATTCATTAAAGCCCATTAGTTAACTGTTGAAAATACAAAGAAGAGGATATCACGATAGGGATCTCTAAGCAGAAGCTAAGCCTCAGAGGAGTGCTTCCATGGCGTCTCTTACAGAGATAGAGTAATCTAGAGATCGATATGTATTCTAGTCTTAGCTCTTAGCCATGTAATCTCTTGTATTTTCTCTTTATACTCTCTAGGGTTTGTATACTAAGAACAGAGAGAGTAATGATCTTGTAAAACCACATCGGAGGTGTTTTATGATACTTCATAGTGGATGTTGTGGATCTCTGAATCCACCCCAGAGGTTACATGCTGCGGCCTTGAACTGGGTGAACCATTCTTGAGTCATGAACAAGATAGATGAATCGTATGAGTAGGTCCAGAGACAGTGCTATAAAGAGTTAAGCTTCTATAACAAGTGGGTACCAAAACCTTATAGTGGTATCCGAGCACCAACACCTAGATCGGAACTCCTTCACCATAGGTAAACATCCTCTCCGTTCCATTGATTCCTGAAACGTTCTTACGATTACACCATAACAGAAGCAGTATGTAGTGCTTAACTGAGTTTTCATGTTATGTATCCTGAAAAGCTGAACAATATGAAACTTACAAAGTATATAGTCAGTAGTCAAGTACTCTTTTGTTTTGCCTTCCCAATTCAAATATCCATTGATTCTTAACTAGAGCTCTTTTTTTTGGTGAAACCTTTTATTGCGTCGAACAATTAGAACCCTATTCTTAAAAAAAAATGAAAGAAGATAATAAAGTTTGTTATGGTCAAAACAGTCGACACTGTTCATATCTTTTAACAAAACTAAGAAACTTTAAAATTTACTTGGTCCTAGAAATAAATGTCAAGCGGCAATATATTGGGATTTTGAAGCTGAGACTGTGTCTCTACTTCTCTTTTGGGCTGATCTTCAATTTCAGATTGTTGAAACTGGGTGTAGGCAAAAAAAATTAGGGAAACAATGTGGTTGCTGTTTTCCTATTTGCACACATATATATATATATATATATATATATATATATATATATATATATAAACCATGGGAAGATCAAAACAAATGTTTGCATTCTAGAACATGAACAACAAACTCAAACAAAGATCAAAACAAATGTTTGCATCTGAAGCTTGCCCATGATCAGAACGTCATTTTCTCTATTATAGAATTAGGGTTTTTACATGCAAAAATTTGGTTTACCTTTGAGGGAAGCCAAGGTTGAAGTGGAAGGGAAAATGGATGAAGTCACAAACACTGATAAAAGAGTAGGTCATAGTTGCAAGCGTTAGTCCTTTTGAGTTTCATGTTCTTCACGCAGCTTTATGTTTTCCAAGTGCATACTAAAGCTGTGGAATAAATGTTAAAGGATAGATTCAACTATTGTGCATCAACGATAAGGTAAATGCCTTCAAAACGTTGAAGGAATTGGCTTGCAAAGTAATGAGGTGTGCTAAATAGGTAAACATCCAACGCTATTATTACCTTGGTTGTCAATGAAGTTAGGAGTTTTCAAAGCTCCTAAGACAAATGTTGTAATATAAAAGATTGTCGAACCAATTCTAAGGGATTTTAAAGCATTGAGAATGCAAGTACTCACTTAATCTAAGTGCAATCGAATAAATGATGGTTTTAAACTATAACTAAGAATAAGAAAAATGATAATGAAAATTACTTCCTTGATTAAGAGAAAGGAGATCTCATGGGAGTAGGTGTTAGACCTTAGGTGATCAAACTTTGAACTAAGGATGGCAAATGTCAATTGAACTTTCAACCTTAAGCCTAGACACATATCTAAGCAAACTCTATGTCTAGATGAATGCCCATTTACTAACATAACTCAAACATAAAATGTCTTCGGTTGAATGTTATAAAAGTAATCTTTAAGAACAAGTATATTAGCCATCTTAACACCTTTAACAACAAATGTCTTTGGTAAAGTATGTTAAAAGCTTAGGAGAGTTGACTCAAACATTTCATCGAACACCTTGTGAGGTGGGAAATACCTATAACTCAACCTTTGAGAGGCCAACTCAAAAGATGCACTAAGAATACTCTACTAGCAAGGAATAAGAGAAATCTACACTAAACATCCTAGTTCTAGCCTAATCACCCTTAATCTCCATATCCCATGAATTCAAAGGTGGATTACTCACTAATCTTCATGATTCCTCTCAAACCCATATTGGATTCAGGCTTAATCATGTAAAGATGAGTAGATAATGCAATGAAATAAAACAGGATCACAAGAACAATGAAGAATGATTCATAGAGATGAACTTTTCCAAGAGGTTTCGTGTTTTTCTCTTCAAAATCAAGATAATCTGCCTGGTAGGCTACAAGAAGTACTTAAACTTAGGTTTAGCAAGTGTAAAAACATAAAAAATGACCAAAAGATCCCTGAAATAACTTAAGTTTTGACCAAACAAATGCCGCGGAGCGACCTCGACACGTCGCTCCAAGACGTCGCTCTGGAGCTGTGGGAACCGAAATTCGCACTGTCGATTTTCCGTAAAATAAGGGAACTTAGGAAAACCCTAATTTTTCAGAGGTCCCAGATCTCTGCGAGAGCCAACGATAAGTAACCAAATAAATGCAGAAAATATGAAAAACATGATAAAACGAATTTATGAAGAAATTATATCTTATTTCGAATTTGCGTAAGAGCCTTGCGATCATTACAAGAGATTATAAAGTTTTTGGCCGCAGGGGCTGTCAGCGAGTTAACTTGTTCTAGAAACATGAAACCCTAAGCGTAGTTGAGTCGCAGCTCGATAACAAAATAAGAAAAATATAAGAAAAAGGGTTTTGATTGATTTCGGGCTGAACCTTATGAAAGGCTGCCAACATACCCCTTTCGAGGATCAAGTCGAATGTAGTTCAATTGAGAGAGCTGGACCAGAGATCGAACTGCCTGGGCGATTTTGTCTAGTAATTTAGCGCCAGTCATAGAAACCAAAATTTTCGAGAATAAAGCCTAAGTTTCTAAGTGCAGAGAATTCTAAGTCTAGAAAAGTTGTAAAAGTTCTGAGATGAGAGCTCTGAAAATCGTCCATTTTTCTTGTCCTCGACCTTCTGCTTATATACTCCTTCTCTAGGCGGTTGGTCTTTCCTTTTCCTCTCCGATTCGCGTTTGTCGGAAATCTTTCATATTTCTCGATCTTTCCTTTTTTCTTCGGAATACTTCTATTTTCGTCTTCAAACTTGAAAATTATCCATTCCTGCGAGTAATGAGTAAATTTTCATCGTATCTTCGTGCTGGATATTGTCTAAAGTCGTGAGTGAGATTTTATCGCGTTTTAGGACTTTTCGAGCCGTTTTGGGATTTTGCTATTTTACGACTTTAGATGAGATTGTTTCCTAATACGATGCTGTTTCTTATAAAACATCTCGAGCTAATCGTATATTTTGGAAATGTTCGGTATTTTGTTTAACTATTGCCGTTTTATACGATTTACTCGAGGTTTTCCGAGAAAACAAGTCTATAGCATTTTTTATAAAACATCTCGAGTTAATCGTATAGTTTGGCAATGTTCAGTGTTTTGTTTAACCATTGCCGTTTTAAACGATTTACTCGAGGTTTTACGAGAAAACACGTCGTTTACGGTTTTTATAAAAAAATCTCGAGGTAATCGTATAGTTTGGCAGTGTTCGGAGTTTCGTTTAACCGTTTCCGTTTTATACGATTTACTCGAGGTTTTACGAGAAAACGCGTCTTTTACGGTTTATATCGTAAAACTCAAACGGTAAGGGGAATCGAGACGAAACGAGAGACGTTACGATCATGGTTCAGAGTATGATCTAGTCGAGGGGCATGGAGGCATGGATGGTTTAGTTCATCTCGCATGTTGGCGAGATGGAAAAGGATGTTCAGCTCGCCAACATGCGAGCTGGTCGGGCAAGGCCAGCTCGCATGTTGGCAAGCTGGACAAGGTTGTTTAGCTCGCTAACGGGTGAGCTGGTTAGGCAAGGCCAGCTCGCCTGTAGGCAAGCTGGACAAAGTTTTTCAGCTTGTCAACATGCGTGCTGGTCTGGCAGGGCCAGCTCGCCTGTTGGCGAGCTGGACAAGGCTGTTCAACTCGCCAAAAGGCGAGCTGGAAGGTTGTTTGGTTTCCATCTTTTATCGTTTTCTCGACCTGAGATCCTTTCGGAGAATATAAGGAGAAGTAATCGTAGACATTGATTTCGAGGTTACAGTTATTGACCCCAACAAACAAGGAGGTCTTTTATGATTATTTCATATTTTGATACGAGTTTTCCGTAACTGCGTATCTCCGTTGAAAGTCTATAATTTCTTGTACGCATTTTGGGACTTTTAGCCATTGATTCCGTCGTGACCGATTTTGATCCCAACAGTTACCCCCCAGCTCGTTAGAACCTTGAGCTTCTAGTTTGAGGTTCTAGCGAGTGATTAGACGATTTTAGGAAAGTTAGGAAATTTTGGCGGAATTTATGGTTGAAAAGTTTCGTTGAAAGTGGTCTTCCCACTCTCATTGGAATGGAAAGCGGTAAGATTGGGGCTGCGCCTAGTGAAGGCTGCCTACGTACCCTCTTAAAGGGATCAAGCCTTTCGTAATTCGTTTTAGAGTTAAGGTTCGTATGACATGGTTTCCACTGAGACCTTCACAATCTAGTTAAGTGTAGAGATTATCGAACACGATGACGTCGATGGTGTTTTGTATCAGCCTTGAGACTTGCCTCGTAGGCTGTTTGCTTTGAACAAGTGTGGCCATCATATTTTTGGACTGGCCGTATGTAGCTTTGAGTTCGTGCCGCTTTGCGGCCATTTTTTGTATAATTGTTTTTTTATATTTTTTTTTTTTTTTTTGCGTTTTAAGAGCAAGTTTGTATTCGTATGAATGTGGAGGGAAGAATATGAGTTGTCATCTCAAATCCTAACTCTTTTTTGTAGATCGCCAATTCGTTTGCTCGTTTTAGGACGTTTATTATCTCGTGAGCATTTAGATATGGACGAAGAGACATGCCTTTAGGATCTCATTTCATGCCTTGAGATGTTAGAGACCAGTGTGCTGGGTTTAGGGTAAGACCTAGGTTTACTTTCGGTTGTAAGGCTTTACGATGACTAATCGGCGTTCGTTTTGCCTATTGCAATTTTAACCTGATTCCGTACCGGTTTAAAGTACGCGATAGGTTCTCGGCTTATATGACTTTTCTAGTTGGAATTGAGCATCCCCGAAGGTGCTGACCAAAATTTGGATTTCTTTATAGCGCTATTACCCTTGTGTCGGGTGCATGAGAGCTATCTCTGTGAGCTAACTTAAGTTTGTTTAGGACTGTTGCAAGTTTGTTGTGATCAGCAACAAACTTAGGTGGCATATGTTACCGTTTTTTGGGCCTTCGCGAAGGAAACATATCTTAAGAAGTTTTGTATGTTTTATAGTCGCGGATGGACTGTTGGGTCTTCCAAGAAAGTGATTTTGTCGAGGAAGGTATTTTTATCGAAAAACTGTTCTTCAGGCGTCTGCGACGTCTCGCAATGCCGAAGATTGGTTTTTCTTTCATATGTCGCGTTTCGTGTTTGAAACGTTTGTGGGCTCGAAGATGTTGCGTGGTGTTGCGAGGGTTTTGTCTTAACCCTGCTTTGCAAGAACACTTTGGTTTGTTTGTAGACATTCGCAGCCAAACCTTATGTTCCTGTTTGGATGTTAAGTAGTTTGATTCATGCTAGAGCAATTAGGACCGAGGGCTCGCGTAAGTTTGTTCCTGAAACGAAGCGTCTTTAGTTATAGTGCTTTGTGAAGTGTTGACCTTCTGAGATCTTTTTCATATATTTTAAGGATAACTCGTACGGCTTTATGAGCTTTGTTACGAGTGTTTTCTTACACGGCGGCTATTGTAGGCACTTGCTTTGGAAATAGAGTGAGTTGTGAGAATGTAGAGCTTAGTCAATTTTTGACAAGTTTACATTGTCCGTTGAATGTTTTGGCCTGGCGTGAAGGTTGTATTCAGCCGCGTAGCCAAGGATGTCGTTGATTTCGAATTAGACCATGATTCTTTCGTGCTATCAATAAGGTCGAGTCAGTTTGGATCGCCCTTAAAGGGGATGCTATAACCTAGTTCGTCATGGAAGTGAAGCGTGATTGGACAAGTTCCACGTAGCGTTTGTCGAGATTGATATGCCAAGTACGTCTGTGGTCGTAGAAAACGTTTTTCCGTTATATGATGAACGTTTTGTATAATCTTTCCTTTGTTTGTATTGAAGTTTTTTCTTTTTTACCCGAGGGAGAAAGAACCTAAGAAGCTCGATGCAGAGCCCGTGCGGAGTCAGTTGCGAGGTGGTTTCATTTTTGGATGTAATCGAGAGGAATGAGAGCGGATACCCGTGAGCCGCAGGGCTAAAGAATGAGATCTTTCAGATCGTGGTGCGAGAAAACAAAGTTTTAGATTGGTTGTCTAATGTCGGATTGTACGGATTTGCTATATGGAAAGTACTTTTCTCAAAACCTGTTACATTTACTTTCGAAAGTTACTTCGTACGTCAAGATCCTCGACTATACGAAGGATTTCTTGCATAAGTAACGGGCAACAAATTTGACGCGACGTATGTAAATGTCAAAATAACAATGCTTCCACGAATTTTTGAGAAACCTTTCAGCTTTGTTTTTGATTCTTCGGTGATAGTTTCTTGGAGTCACTCACAGAGTTTTACCGAAGGTTATTTCACCGAGATCTAGTCGCGAAACATTTTAGCGGGTTTCTTGAGCGGAATAGGATCACTCGACCAGCAATAGGATCAGTCGGCGAGCAGGAAGGACGTGTTCCCTAATGCTGCTTCTTGTGTTCTCAATTTTTCGTTTGCCGCAAATGTTCTTGATATTATTCCGTGACTCACTTGGTTCGTCAGAAAATGAGAGGAGTGCTTTGATGCCTAAAGATTTCTCGTAGAATTTTTTTATTCTTATACAAAACTTGTTTTATCATGTTTGCCAGAGGTTTTCTAAATGCATGATTGTGATGAGACATGCCGTATAGTCCTCGAGATTATTTCCCGGATGGTTTGGATAAGTTCTTAGCGTTTTGACTAATCTTAGATTGTCGTTTTCTTTTGGGATTTTTGGCGAGGCTTCGCATTGTCTGAATATTTTTCCGCCTATTTTTGTGAGAGTTTGCTTTATAGAAAGCATTTTCTTGATGTGAGGGAAAATGTATTTTGAAATAAGGGAGTATACGAATATTGTATACACTCCTACTCCCTCCCTTTTTTCTTTTGAAGGATTGGGATGATTGACAATCTGGATCGATTAAAGACCATTGTGGATTGATGATGACTCGGAGTATGTCTGTTTTACAAAAATTTCAAGGAACGAGTCGGTTTTAAGATGACATCAGTGTCTCTAGTTCCTTATTTAGGAAATGAGATGGGTACGTTTGAATGCGTGGCGATCGTTTCTCGGTTGTACGAGAGATTGGTTCGGTTTGCAAGTTATGCCTGAACAGTTAGAGAACAATAGATCGAGATAGACAAAAATTGCCTACGACTTAGCATGCTACACTATCCTCTAAATTCTAAGTTCCCAACGTTTTACGGCAGTTTACAAGACGTTTTCATTCCTTTCCTACGAGAAATTAGAAGTCTAATGAAATTATCAAATTAGACATAGCTTAGTTTCATCGATGATTTGGGACTGCCTCTTCTTCGTTCTTCGTCTTTTGACTTATTTTCCTCACTCCAACAAGAATATCGAAGTGAGGAAGGGACTTCAACACCGGATTTTATGTTCTTGTTTCTTCGTACTGTTGGTTTTACTTAAATGACTAGGTGTGCTTCATATATTGTTGAAAAATCCATCACCCGTTTATGATTAGATGTTTTCGACTAAACGTGGCAGAATTTCGTAAGACCAGAATGCGTTTAGAGAGTTAAAATCTCTCGTATAGTTTAGGAAAGTTTGGTGTTGTGTCAACCGTTGCCGTTTTAGACGATCGATTCGAACATCTACAAGAAAGCAAGTCTTTGCATTTTTTTAATATTTTAAAGTTCCAACGGTTACTCCGATTGGGACGAAACAAAAAGCGTTTCGATAGAGATTCGAGATAGAAACGCTTCGATCCGTTGACCTTGTCCAACTCGCCCACTGGCAAGTCTGTGAGTACAGTCCCGATTCGTTGAGCTGACTTGTTTTCGTCGAAAAATCTCAACGGAAACTCCGATTAAGACAAAACAAAAAGAAGTGCGATTATTGTTTGGAGTACTATCAGGCTTGGCCAACTCGCCATGGTGGCGGTTGGATGGTGCGGAACCTCGGGGCAAAGTCGGTACGTCGAAGGAGAGGAGAAAGGCTAATTAGCTTGCCAAGACGGCGAGCGGGTTTAGCACGGCCAGCTCGCCAACAGGCGAACTGGTTTGAACAGTCAACCTCGCCAACATGTGAGCTGGTTGAGCTCGGTCAGCTCGCCAACTGGCGATCTGGAAGGTACGGACCCTCGGGGAAAGTCAATGCCTCGAGGGAGAGGTGAAAGGCCGATCAACTAGCCAAGAGGCGAGCTGGTTGGCACGGCCAGCTTGCCAACTAGAGAGCTGGTCTGAACGGTCCATGTGGGAAACAAAATTCACCTACTGTCAATGAATCGTAAATAAGGAAACTTTGAGTAAACCCTAAGTTTCCAGAGGACCCGGCTATCTGCAGAACTGCACAACGATAATTAAGAAAACGATGAACCTAAAATTAAATTTAGAATGAACGAGACTGAAAGCAAAAAAGGTTTTTTATTCCGAATCTTCGTAAGAACGGTTACAACGAGAGTGGCCTTAGCTGTGTGAGACGTCGGCGAAATCCATAACTCTAGAAGTTTAAGACCGAAAACCCTTGTTGAAACGCAGCTCGCTAAAAGAAAACAGAAATATTTGTTGGGGTCAAAACCGCTACGACGGAATCAATAGCCAAAATTCCCTGCAAAAATATTTATAAAACCCAAGAAGTCATTTTATAAAACAAGAAGCCGTTTTATAAAACTCGCAGATTGTTTTATAAAACTCGAGAAGCCGTTTTATAAAACTCGAAGATCGTTTTATAAAACTCGAAGATCGTTTTATAAAACTCGAGAAGCCGTTTTATAAAACTCAAGAAGCCGTTTTATAAAACTCAAAGATCGTTTTATAAAACTCGAAGATCTTTTTATAAAACTCGAGAAGCCGTTTTATAAAACTCGAAGATCGTTTTATAAAACTCGAAGATCGTTTTATAAAACTCGAGAAGCCGTTTTATAAAACTCGAAGATCGTTTTATAAAACTCAAAGATCGTTTTATAAAACTCAAAGATCGTTTTATAAAACTCGAGAAGCCGTTTTATAAAACTCGAGAAGCCGTTTTATAAAACTCGAGAAGCCGTTTTATAAATCTCGAGAAGCCGTTTTATAAAACTCGAAGATCGTTTTATAAAACTCGAGAAGCCGTTTTATAAAACTCGAGAAGCCGTTTTATAAAACTCGAATATCGTTTTATAAAACTCGAAGATCGTTTTATAAAACTCGAGAAGCCGTTTTATAAAACTCGAAAAGTTGTTTTATAAAACTCGAGAAATCGTTTTACAAAACCGCGAAAGACCGAAACAGCCACGAAGCGCGAACTAGTCACAACTAGTTCGCCAGAGGCTCACCAACTAGTTTGCCTGCTGGCGAACTAGACGGTCCCGAACTAGTTCGCCTGCTGGCGAACTAGAAGCTTCCAACTAGTTCGCCTGCTAGCGAACTAAGCCAGCCCGGCTTAGTTTGCCAGCAGGCGAACTAGAGATCTCCCGGATCTCCCGCGGCCCCGATTCGAACTTTACGTCCTTCGACATGGTCACATTCTGAACCACAGGCGAACTAGAGATCTCGTTTCGTCTCGATCCGACTTATCGTTTGAATTCTTTGATAAAAACCGTAAAACTCCGCTTTGCCGAAAAGAACTCGAAGAAATCGTATAAAACGGTAACGGTTAAGCAGGACACCAAACATCACCTAAACTATACGATTTATCCGAGATTTTTCGTTAAGATCGTAAAAAACGCGTTTTTAATAAAAAACGTCGAGAGAATCGTAAAAAACGGCATCGGATCAGGAAACGGTCTCGTTAAAGTCGTAAAACGGTTTTTATCGTAAAACGGCCCGAAAGGTCCTAAAACACGATAAAAACCCATCTCGCGACATTAACGAAATCAAACCCAAAGATACGATAACGTTTTGACGGTTTACTCGCAGACAGAAGACAAAAGGCAAGTTTGAAGATAAATAGAAGATTTCCACGAAAGAAAAGGAAGGATCGACATAAATGGAAAGTTCCCGATATATTCGGTTTGGAGCGAAATGGAAAGACTAAAACCGCCTAAGGAGGAGTATATAAGGAGGAGGCATAGGGCAGAAGCTGGGACACGATATAAGATGAGAAACCTTAAATCCATGTTGGATTCATGGGTTAGGTAGATCCCATGAATTCTAAAAGTGTCTACTCTTTAATCTCCATGAGAAACCTTAAATCCATGTTGGATTCAAGGCTAATCATGTTAATGAGAATGAGAAACAAGATATAAGATGAAGTACTTCCTTAAAATGATAAAAAGATTCAAGATTTTACAATTAGAAACAAGTTCTTGAGAGAAAATGAGATACAATAGGGTTTTTGGGGTCTAAAACTATATATAGGAGGTCTAAATTCGTCTTAGTTTAGTTGAATTAAACCGGGTCAAAACCGGATTAAACCGGGTCAAAACCGGATTAAACCGGTCAACTGTTGACTTGGCTCTGTAGCAACAAGTATTTCTGGTCCTAGCGATTACTCCTTCTCGCTACTACAGTCGCTACCGAGCTCACGGTTTTGTCTTAGCGACGTGTCTCTCCCGCTACACCATGTCGCTATGAACTCGAACTCCATCTTCATCCATGTCTTGCTCGGGCTTCTCTTCATCACTTCACCATCGTCAATAGCACATCTCCAAATCAAGGTCGAGCTCGTGCTCTCCGTCATGATGTGACCAATCTGTGACTGCGCCACCGTCTTTCTTCCTCCGTCGAAGCTCTCCACCGTAGCAAACCACTCCATAATCCTACCAAAATAGTTGAATTTATGTAATACTTGCCCTTTCAAGTTTCGTACAATTGAATCTTATATTACACTTCGTAAAACTTAATTCTCCTATATGCGTAGACTTACATCAGCGATAATTGCAAGCTCCAATCATCAATCCCGGCCACCTCAGCCAAGCTCGAGCCACCCCGTCGTGGCCAGCTTCATCTCCGCCACTTTGCTTCAGCATGGGATCTCTCAGCTAAGTCTTCTCTTCGTTGCAATCCATCACAATCAAATCTCCAGGCTACCGTGAAGCACCGTCCAAGTCATCTCCGTCGCCGGAAGTTGCAGTCTTCTCTCGTACCGGAAACTTCACGAAGCAACAATGGTGGACTTTAGCTGTTTTGCACATCTGGTCCCCAACGGTTTGATGCTTCTCTGATTGAGCCAAGACTTTAGGATTTGTCGAGATAACCTCTTGAATTAAACCCATTATTTTCTAACGGTGCAACTTAGCCCTTCCGTGTTTGCAGAATGGTCCCCCGACTCTTGATTTATTTCAGTATGGCCCCCAAAGCCTGGAAACTTGCAGCTTGACCCTATATTTTTGCCATAAACTTCCAGTTGTGCAATTTAAACCCTGTTATATGCAATTATGCAATGCAAATGTAATATATGCACCTAATATGCAATTTAAATGATTAAAATAAATCAAAATGGGATACTAAAAACCTATAAAAACATGAGATATCAAACTCCCCCAAACTAGATATTTACTTGTCCACAAGTAAACTTCTAAAACAAAACAATGAAGAAGTTTAAAAAAATGACAACTTAAATCTTAGAGTAACAACTAAAGCATTCAATTCAATGTCCATCCAAGTAGTTTTAAAGTGCACCAATGATCTCTACTTTAAAAGAGCTAGCCATACTCATCACTCATGTATTGTCTTAGAGCTAAACTTTCAATGTAATAGCAAGAAACCAATGGAATTCAACTCTTTAACATTTATTAAGTGTTTAGTGAACTCTCTCAATCAACTTAAATCACAAACCAATGGGCTAGGTGTCAAAGAGGCTAAGATGACTTTATAAAGTGGAGTTTGTTCAATTTATTTAAGGTTTCACTCATGAAAAAGGGATGCACAAGCTAATTGCAAAAGTAAGAAGAAGAAGAACAATTCATGCATACAAGTATTCACTTCCATGTTCTACCCTTTCCTAGTTATATATCTACAATCCCAAAGCATAAATATCAAACCCAAAACACTTCTCTCACCCCCAAACTCACTCTTACTACTTAGGAAGCTCTTCTTCTTTTCATTATATTGCTCTCTTTTCTTTTATCCTCTCTATTCTCTATTTTTCTTTTCTTTTCTTTTCTAGAGGATCTCATTATCATTTTTTTTTTACTCTAGAGCTTTACTTTTTATCTCATGCTTCCTAAGTTTCTCTTTTATTTCTCATTCGCCCTTTTATTTTTCTTTTTATTTTGGGTTTCTTTTCACTCTTTCATTGCTTTCACTCTCTTCTTTTCTTTCCTCTCATCACATAGCCTCACTCTAAAATAACCCCACCAACCCCAAATCCTAACCAATCAAAGCAATTGGTATATGGAAGCTACTACTTGTCGTTCTTCTATCCTTCAAAATTTTGCACTAGAATGCATCATCAACAAGAGGCCTCACTCATCAAACAATCAAGGGGAAAAGAAAAAGGTTAGGGTTCAAGGTGAGGTACCATTTAGTGATGCAAATGGCCATTCAAGCTTGTAAGAAAGTCTAAAAAGGGATAAGCAAACTTGAATGTTCTATTGTTACCAAGAGTGAGCAATTCAAGCCTCAAGAGAGAGAGTAATTAGATGTTCATTTAAGTTCAAGTTCATAGAGTTGAGTTACAAGGAAATCATGCATCTACAAATGAGTTTAACTTTCAAGCTATGAGATCCAAGCATAGTTCTTCCTTAACTTCATGTTCATTTAAATGCAATAAACAACTCCAAGGATGGGCATTGAATCAAACTCTTAAGTTGTTTCTCACCAACAAAAGTTCATTAGGACTCTCAATGCATATGCAATGCAATTTCAATATGCACTAGACTCAATCCTAAAATGCAAATGAGAAAAGATTCTACATGCTTGTTTTTCAAAAATTTTAAATGTTTAGGTTTTTTTTTTATATATGCAAATAAATATGTACAATGCAATGCATGAGATGTATGACAAGTAAACAAAACAGAAAACAATGTGAGATAGTAGACTCTCCCCCAAACTTACTTCACACAGTCTCTTGTGTGATAGTAAACTTGAAAGAGAGATCAAAGGAAAAATAAAATATGAAAGAATTAAGTATTTACAAAGGTAGAGTGCACTTACTTGAAGTTGACCTTGATGAGAGAATGGGATGAGGAAAGAGAGCTTGTTGTGACCTTGGTAATGTCGACATGACCTCTTGATAGATTTAGAACTCCCCCAAACTTGTCCCTAGACTTATTCAAACATATTAAAGCAAAATAAAAAATAAAGAGAAATATATACAAAGGATAAACATGGGAATACCTCCCAAGTGCGCTTGTTTTAAGCAAATGAGCGTATGTCTAGACCTAGAATTTGCTTAGTTAAGTTGTTTAGACTTAAGGAACATTTTGATTGAAACTTTAATTGCTTTAGATCAATTGCCTTAATCCCATGGATTCTACCTTATCATTTGATTGAAAGTGTTCTTGCATTTATTTCTTGATTGGATTTGAGATCACCTTTGTTTATATTTTTAGGATCTTAGTTTGTTACAATCATCCACCTCTCTTATTTGCTTAGATTAGGAAAGTTTGTGTATTCTTANGATTGAAAGTGTTCTTGCATTTATTTCTTGATTGGATTTGAGATCACCTTTGTTTATATTTTTAGGATCTTAGTTTGTTACAATCATCCACCTCTCTTATTTGCTTAGATTAGGAAAGTTTGTGTATTCTTAGCGTTTAGATCACTAGTTCCCTGTGGTTCGACAATCTTAAATACTACATTGATTTGCTCTGAGGCTTAAAAACTCTTATCAAATTTGGCGCCGTTGCTGGGGAACTAGATAGATCTTTCATTAGGATTTCAATCTTTCTGGAGACTAAGCTTTATTTTCTTACTTAGTTTTTCCTTTGTATAGCTAACTTTCTATTCTAGATTTTCTGTTTTGTAGAAATGGCTTCAAGATACTTTGAAAAGCCATAAGAAGAGGAATACAAATTTGACGATGACATTGAAGATGAGCCATATGTGGAGCCACCCTTTGATGAAAGTGTACTCACACCAGAAAAAAGTTTGAAGGTGGATGAGCTTTGCAAAGAAAACCCAATGTTGACAAGGAGTGACATGGCAGAGATGCTAAGGTTAAACCTTATGCAACATAGGGCAACATTAGAAGGAAGATAGCTCACATATTTTGAGATAAGGGTTGCTCATGATCTCAAGGAGGTAATATATTGGGTTCCACCAACCCATATAGAAGGTATATGTGATTCTACCTTTGAACTTTGTGACTATGAGGACATGTGCTTGCCTTGTGTTGAAGTTATTACCTCTGATTTGAATTCTCATGTGCTCATCGATGAATGTCTTGATATTATATGTGTAACTAGGAAACTAGATGAGTTGAGAATAGAAAAGCTTGCTAGAGATCACATTGAAGTTTATTTTGACAAGAATTATCTTTGTGCTTCAATTGATCTCGAATTTGAGTTTTTTATGCTTGACAAATCTAGACCTCTTCTTGAGCTAAGTGATTTAGGGGCTGAATTTAATGTGGATAAGCTCTTACTTGAGATAGAAAGCTCCCATGTTGAAAATAATCATTAGAATGTGAATATTGTGTTTTATTTGATTGATGGAGATAGAGTTGACTACTTTATTAAAACTTCCTTTGAACCTTTAGTTGACTTTGTGTTTCCATCAAATGCATTTGATTCTCATGACTATTTGAACCTCAAAGAGCATCTCATGATTCATGATACATCTTTAGTGAAGCTCTTTGATGCAAAATCTGTTTATTTTCAATGGACAGTAGTGTGTTTCTTTGCACACTTGGTTTCTTGTTCTTGTAGGAGAAAGACCAAAGGTGCATTGGCTCAGCCTTTTGATACCTATGATTAGCATGCACACAAAGTCAAGCTAGAGACTTAGAATTCATGGGTTAGGTAGATCTAGGGTGATTAAGTGTAGATCTAAGTGTTTCCTTGCTAGTTGCGTGTGTTTAATGCTATTCTAGACTTGATCACTCTAGGATTGAACCTTAGTCATTTTCTGCCCACAAGGTGTATGTTTAAATGACTGAACCAACTCTCCTTAGCTTTAAGACTTAGAATTCATGGGTTAGGTAGATCTAGGGTGATTAAGTGTAGATCTAAGTGTTTCCTTGCTAGTTGCGTGTGTTTAATGCTATTCTAGACTTGATCACTCTAGGATTGAACCTTAGTCATTTTCTGCCCACAATGTGTATGTTTAAATGACTGAACCAACTCTCCTTAGCTTTAAAACTACCTAGCCAATGACCATTTGTATCTAGAGAGTCTTAGATAGTTATTAAACCTATTCTTAATGATTTCTTGAATTAATTGAGCCACTGACCATTTGTGTTTGATTAATGAAAGCAGATGAGCATTTGTCTAGACCTAGAATTTGCTTAGTTAAGTTGTTTAGACTTAAGGAATATTTTGATTGAAACTTTAATTGCTTTAGATCAATTGCCTTAATCCCATGGATTCTACCTTATCATTTGATTGAAAGTGTTCTTGCATTTATTTCTTGATTGGATTTGAGATCACCTTTGTTTATATTTTTAGGATCTTAGTTTGTTACAATCATCCACCTCTCTTATTTGCTTAGATTAGGAAAGTTTGTGTATTCTTANGATTGAAAGTGTTCTTGCATTTATTTCTTGATTGGATTTGAGATCACCTTTGTTTATATTTTTAGGATCTTAGTTTGTTACAATCATCCACCTCTCTTATTTGCTTAGATTAGGAAAGTTTGTGTATTCTTAGCGTTTAGATCACTAGTTCCCTGTGGTTCGACAATCTTAAATACTACATTGATTTGCTCTGAGGCTTTAAAACTCTTATCAGTTGTGCCCTTCCCAGGCCGATCTTTCGGCGCTTTTCCACGACTGAGAAAGAGTTTTTGGAATACTGGTTAGCCTTGGAGGCCGCCGAGGTTCCATCTTCGAGTTTATGGGTTCCGAAGAAGGATAAACTTTGGAAGAAAATGGTCGGTCCGAGTACGAGTACTATCGGTTCTCTCAGAGATTTGAGGAATCTCTGTGCGATCCTTGAGTCGGTTCAGTTTTGCCTTCCCGTTCAAGGTCAGGATGCCGAGAATCCGCCTCCGGGTTATTTTACGTGCTACGAAACTTTTCTGCTGAACTGTCAGCTATGGTTCCCTATTCCTCGAGCCATTGTCGAGTTCTTGGATAGGTTCTTGGATAGCTACGTCCTAGTGGGTTACAGCACATTGTTGGGATCTTGGTGCTAGGCTACGAGTGCGGAATGTCCCTTGACGCGGACTATCTTTTGGCTATGTTGACATTCAAGCGCGGAAGAGGGGGCAGATTTTACCTAACCCCTCGGCGAGAAATGACGGTTATCGGCGGGCTCGCCTCGAATGATCACGATTGGATTGATCGGTTCTTTTATGTCAAAATTGATAGCGCGTCGGTGGAGCAAAGTTGCATCCCTTTGTTCAGGACCGTGTGGGCGACAACTGGTATTTTATTGGTATGATCTACATATCTGTATATATATATATATATAGATTTTAACCTCTTCGTGCGTTTTGCAGTGTCTATCCCCTGCAGGCCGCTGCTTGATGATTTCCTGGAGGTCATGAATCTTCTTCGTGTCGACCCACTTCATTGGGGATACTTTTCTACGAAAAGGATCCGTCGAGCCGTTGCCTATTATTCATCCGGTTTTTCTCGGGACAGTCGTATTGAGGTCGAGGCGGATGACAGTGCAGAAGAGAGGGAAAAGTCCAGATCTCCACAGGACAGAGAAGTTCCGATTGGTCACGGTCAAGCGTTTGATGATAATATTAATATCGAAGATCTTATTGACTTTTCGGCCTCCAAATTTGATCCGGCCGAGACATCATCCCGAGCACCGGCCGACACACCGTTTGCAAAGGCATCGAGACTTTTTAACAAGGTGTGTCTGTTTTGCTTTATCTCGGTATCATACGCTGTCGCCTCTTTTGTTATCATATAAATATTTTTTTTTATAAGGGAGGATTTTTCTCGTTTTGCAGGGTCTCCGCTTTATGAACGAAGCGGTGAATGCGAGTAGTGCGGAACTTCGCAAGGCCGAATCTTGGGCTGCAGCGGCGGAGGCTGCTCGTCTCAAAGAAGAGATCAATGCAGTTTTTCTCGTGCCCAGGACTTAGCCGCAAGGGAGGCCGCTCGTGAGAGGGAGGAGTTTGAAGCTGAATCTCGTCGAAGCTTAGAGCTTTCTGACATGATGGTTCGTCGTGCTTGTAGAGCGGGAAAAAGAGAGGTTGCCGCGGAGTTGATGGCTCGTCGCGATCGGTTCATGCCTCTTTATGAGGAGTTTGAGGATGCGCAAAGGACGGATGGCGATTTTCGCGAATGCCGGGGTATACTTGGCGGTTTGCATCTTACCTAGGATCCGGACTACTCGTATGAGGTTGCGATTGGGAAGCAGGAAGTGCGTCTGGCTAAGAGAGAGAAGACGAAGGCCGAGTTTTTGAATCCCAGAAAGCAGATGTGGGATCAGTGGAGCCCTATTGTTGTGTCGCCAGATTCAGGTTAAAGCGGACCTGGGATACCGAGGGATGGCGAAGTTGACCAGCACTGGATCGATTCCAGTGATGTCCGTGTTCGATGACTCAATGTGTGATGTTATTTTAGTATGATGTCGTTTTTTCGGGACTGGCCGTTAGTGGCTTTGAATCCCTGCCGCTGGGCGGTGTGTATTTGAAAACTTTTTAATAAAAAGTATTTTCTAAGTATGAAATTTGTGTTTCGTTTTAGATGTAGAGGAAAGAATACGAGTTGTCGCCTCACATCTAACTCTTGGTGTAAATCGTCCGGTTCGTTTACTTGGAATGTTTAATTTTTCGCGAGTGTTTAGATGTGGGCGAAGAGACATGCTTTTAGGATCTCGATTCATGCCTTGAGACGTTAGAGACCAGTGTGCTGGGTTTAGGGTAAGACCTAGGTTTACTTTCGGATTGAGGCTATGCGATGACTAGTCAGATTTCGTTTTGCCTGTTGCGATTTTAACCTGATTCCACACCGATTTAGAATCCGCAATAAGTTATCGGCTTATACGATTCGTATGGTTGGAATCGAGCATCTCACCAGGAAAATTTTCTAAGTTGCTCGGAAGTGCTGACTAAAAGTTTGGATTTCTTTTATAAAGCGCTATTTTATCCTAGCCGGATGTATGCGGACCAATACGTCGGTGCGTTTGTTTAGGAAAGCTAGCGTGCTCGACGGGCCAATCGCCGAGCGTTCGTGTTTTTATAGTCACGGACGGACTTGGTGAAATATTTTTCTCGAGAATTTAGGCGACGTCTCGCCGGTTCTTTCCGAAAATATTTTGACGTACAAGTTTCGTAGAAACGATTAAGTAGTTGTTACTGCGGAAGTAATTTCCAGATGTTTGGAATTTGTTTTTGCGTTTTCGATAGTAGCGGAAATTTTATAATGTTCTAACTTTTCCTTTATTAAAAAATTTCGAAAACTTTTCGATTACAAAGCGAATGTTTTTAAAAATTTGGGAGTATACGAATACTCGTATACGCACCCACTCCCCCCCCCCCCCCCCCCCCCCCCCGTTTTGGAAAGGGGGATAGCTGAACTCGTCTTTAGGCGAGCTGCCTACGTATTCCTTTCGGAAATCAAGCCATCTCGTAGTTCTGATTGTTTGTGTGAGTATGCTTACTCGGCTGTTGCAGATTTCTCGATCACTTCAGTCGCTGGATCGATGTTTTTGTCCGGGTTTGTCTTCTCCAGTTGGGTAGAAGCGATGGGCGCGGAAACTTTGTTTTTATCGACCGTTGCTTGCTTCGGCTCGTCTTCCGTGGGCGGTGGCGTGACCTTTGCTCGTTGTGGTTTCACGATTGCGACCGCCAATTGCCTGAGCTTATGTTCGGCTTGGAAGCAGGATCGCGATTGTCTTTGGCATCCCAGATTGCTGTGATTCCCGTAGGAGTCGGGAATTTGATGCCTAAGTGATACGTCGATAGAACCGCCTTCATGGAATTTATCCAAGGCGTGCCCACGATCACGTTGTACATGGCCGGGAAATCGACTACCGCGAAGTTGACAAATTTCGTCACTTCCTTGGCTGCCACTGGTAGTCGGATTGATCCCAAGGTCATGGATGTCTCGCCGGAAAAGCTGGTCAATGGTTTCAGAATCGGTTGCGGAAGATCACGTTGATGGTATTTCCGGTATCAACCAGGATTCGAGCGACTTCTAGATCGCTTATCACTAAGTCGATGACGAGGGGATCGGCGTGTGGTTGGTCGATTCCATCGGTTTCAGCGTTGTCAAACGAGATTATCCCCTTTGGAGTGTCATCCGACGGCACCTATCAACTCGAGCTGGTTTCATCTTTGCGTTGGTAGGATTTGATAGACGAGACGGTGTCTTTGTAATACTGCGATTCGCCGATAATCATGTTGATTTTTCGGCGGTTAGCGTCGTTACCCTTCTCGTCTTGCCTTCGTCCGCGTTTTTCGCCTGACTGGTTCTCCTGAGGCGGAGTTTCCGCTCGCGAGTTCCTGCCAATTTTCGGGAGGCGGTCCAAATCGCGGATGAGGTCCTTGACGCTGGATATCTCGGAGAGTTCTCTCACGATCAGTTTTGCGGCAAGCCTGGCGCCGAGAACTTTGCAGTTCGCGGTAGAGTGTCCACGGGTTTGGTGGAGGTCGCAGAAAGAATTCTCATTGTAATTCAAATTTCTCGTCCACGTGTTACCCGTAGTTCGCCCTTGTTCCGATCCGGAGTCAATGGCGTAGTTGTGCGCCCCTTGGAGATCCTGCCCCTCGTGATGGACGAACTTGTCATTACGAGAGTTCTTCTTTTTCTGCTTCTACTCGGACGCGTTATCCTTTGCGGATGTTTTCGTCGCCTTATGCTTTTCGGACAGGATTTTAGTCTCCTCCTCGATGGTTATATAATCGGTAGCCTTATGTAGCGCGTCCTGGATCGTTTGCGGTTTCTCGAGAGTTATCCATTTCCGGAACTTCGACTTGAACCAGAGCGATTTCCTTAGTGCGTCGATGGCGGCTTTGTCGCTGATTCCGCTAACCCTAGCCATGACTAGTTTGAATCTGCTCATGAAATCGCGGAGGGATTCGTCTTCCTTTTGCGACAAGCTCCAGAGATCAGCGTCGGAGGTATCCGGATTGATGAACATCGAGTATTGCTTCAGGAATTCGGAAGCGAGTTGGCGGAAACTTCCGATCGAATTCCGTCTAAGTTTGGCGAATCACTCGAGCGCTGCTCCTTCTAGGTTTTCGACGAAAAGACAGCAGTAGCCTGCGTCCTTTTCGTGATCCTTGAGTTTGGCTCGTCCCATGGTAATCTGGAAGGCTTGTAGGTGCGCTTTGGGATCATACGTCCCGTCGTAGGTTGGCACCTTAAGTTTCCGGGATCGGGCAGCTTGACCTCGGTGATGCGAGCCGTGAAAGGCAATTTCCAAGATTCGTATAGCAGCCGATCGATTTCGGGTGCGGCGCTGGTAGCGTGATGAATCTGAGATTTCACCGCTTTTACCGCCGCGGCCGTTTTAGTTATGTATTCGCGGAGATCGCGAAATATCGGTCAGATCGCCAGCAGTTTTCCGACCTCGTCGGCGTTTGCTGCGAATAACCGGAGATCGCTCCTCGGCAGTTTTTTGCGTATCGCGCAAAATCGAGCCCTTCCTCATCTCCAGTAAGAGAACGCTCAGGAGAAGACTCCGGCGGAGGGCTACGAGTTTTTCTCCTCCTAGGATGGGCGTCAGCGTCCTCGTCTGATGAGTCGGCTTGGTCGCTCGTTTCCAGGTTAACCCTTTCGATGCTGTCGCCCTCGGTCTCCTGTTCGTGAGTAGGAGATTTTTCCGATTCGTTTAGCGTCGCGTCAGGGTTATCTTTTCCGGAATCATTCTCCCGTAAGTTACCCTGCTCGGTTCTGGGGCGATCCATAGGCGTTGCGAAATCGAGCCTCCTTCCGTGGATTTTAGTAGTTCCGCGGGGGCGAATTGCTCTGGTTTTCGCAGTTAGGGTTTCGACCCATTTCGCGAGCGAACCAATGAGCTTTTCCTGCTCTTCCGATTTTTTTGTTAAACTCGGAAAGCATCTTTCCGATGGTCTCGGCGTTAGCGTTTGTAGCGTTGGCCACAGACGCATCTTGTGGTGGTGGTGTTTTATCAACGTTGTCGCGTTCGTTGCGAGTTTGTTGGTCACTAGTCATCGTTTCTTCGTTGGACATGTTGCGGCTTCGGTGTAAGATAGATCCGACCCCCCTCCTTCTAGCGCCAAACTGTGGGAACAGAAATTCACCTACTGTCAATGAATCGTAAATAAGGAAACTTTGAATAAACCCTAAGTTTCCAGAGGACCCGGCTTTCTACAGAACCGCACAACGATAATTAAGAAAACGATGAGCTTAAAATTAAAGTAAGAAGGAACGAGATTGAGAGCAAGAAGGTTTTTTATTCCGAATCTGCGTAAGAATGGTTACAACGAGAGTGGCCTTAGCTGCGTGAGCCGTCGGCGAAATTCCTAACTCTAGAAGTCTAAGACCGGAAATCCTAGTTGACACGCAGCTCACTAACAGAAAACGGAAATATTCCAAAATGCTAAGTTTGGTGGTGAAAGCTCTGAAAATCGTGTCCCGCTTCTGCCCTATGCCTCTTGCTTATATACTCCCCTCCTAGGCGGTTTAGTCTTTCCATTTCACCCAGATTCGACTTTATCGGGAATCTTCCATTTATCTTGATCCTTCCTTTTTTTCCGCGGAAATCGTCTATATATCTTCAAACTTGCCATTTATCCTCAAACTTGACATTTATCTTCCTTCTGCGAGTAAATCGTCAAAATGTTATCGTATCTTCGGGTTAGATTTCGTTAAGATCACGAGATAGATTTTATCACGTTTTAGGACCTTCCGAGCCGTTTTGCGATAAATCCGTTTTGCGACTTTGTACGAGATCGTTTCCTGATCCGACGCCATTTTTAGTGAATTCCCCAAGTTAATCGTCAAGTTTAGCTATGTTCGCTTTCTTCGGTTAATCGTTGCCGTTTTTACGATTCACGCGACGTTTTTATTAAAAACGCGTTTTTTACGATTTTTACGAAAAATCTCGAATAAATCGTATAGTTTAGGCAATGTTCGATGTTTCGTTTAACCATTGCCGTTTTATACGATTTGCTCAAGTTCTTTTTGGAAAAACAAATTTTTACGGTTTTATCGTAAAACTCGAACGATAGGACGGATCGAGACGAAAGGGGAGACATTTCGACCGTGGTTCGGAACATGATCGTGTCGAAGGATGTAAGCCTTGAATCGGGGACGTGGGAGATCGAGGCTTGGCATGGTCGGCTCGACGTACGGCGAGCCGAACTGAACCGGTTCAGGTCACCGTTGGGCGAGCTGCCCGGAAAGCTTCTAGCTCGCCCAACGGCGGTTTCGGTTTTTTCGCGGTTTTGTGATTAACTCGGACGATCGTGTAATCGACGTTTGTTTCATTCTTCCAAGATAACGATCTTCCGAGTTTTCCGCGGATTTCCTTTGTTCGGAAATCTCTTATGGATTTATAAAACGATTTCCCGAGTTTTATAGAACGATTTCTCGAGTTTTATAAAACGATTTCTTTTATCTTTTTGCGAGGAGTTTTGGCTATTGATTCCGTTGTACCGATTTTGACCCCAACAGTCTAGTTCGCCAACAGGCGAGCTGGATATACGGACCCTTGGGGAAAAGTCAGTTCCTCGAGGGCGAGGTAAAAGGCCGATCAGCTCACCAAGAGGTGAGCTGGTTTAGCACGGCCAGCTCGCCAACTGGCGAGCTGGATGGTACAGACCCTCGGGGAAAAGTCAGTGCCTCGAGGGCAGGGAGAAAGGCCGACCAGTTTTCCAAGGTGGCGAGCTGGGTTGCTTGGGCAACTCACCGTCTTTGCGAACCGCATAGTATCATCCAACTCGCTGTATTGGCGAGCTGGATGGTACGGCCAACTCTGCGAGTAGCCTAGGGTCTTTTCCGCGAGTAACCTAGGATTTTCCAGAAGAAACCTAGGGTTTATTCTGCGATTAACGTAGGGTTTTTCCGCGAGTAACCTAGGGTTTATTCCGTGGTTTCTGGGAGAGCAAGTTTTATTTTTCCGAAAAGTTCTCGGAAAACGTATTTTGCTCAACCCATACGTAATGAGATATTTCCAACTCAGAAATAAAAGAAACATTACGGGGTTTGATAGATTTTATCGTTTCCCTTAGAGAACAGAGATAAATCGCGAGCTTGTTTTGTTGCTCCTCCCGTGGCAAAAAGTCGCGATTAGGTTGTTGATTTTGTTAAGTACTACAGCATTTGCGTGAGCGTTGGCTATAGGAGTAGTCGCTGCTGGAGTTTTTTTACCAGAGTTTTTGCAAGCTGCGACTTTTTCTTTCATATATCCCGACATCGTTTTGATCAAGCGTTTTGCGGCGATGAGTTAGAGTAATCCGACCCTCCCCCCTCCTTCTAGCGCCAAACTATGGGAACCGAAATTCGCACTGGCGATTTTCCGTAAAATAAGGAAACTTAGGAAAATCCTAATTTTCCAGAGGTCCCGGATCTCTGCGAGAGCCAACAAAAAATAACCAATTAAATGCGGAAAATATGAAAAGCATGATAAAACAAATGTATGAAGAAAGTAGATCTTATTTCGAATTCGCGTAAGAGCGTTGCAATCATTCCAAGAGATTATAAAGGCTTTGGCTGCAGGGGCCGTCAGCGAGTTACCTTGTTCTAGCAACATAAAACCCTAAACCTAGTTGAGTCGCAGCTCGATAACAAAAGACGAAAAAGATAAGAAAAAAGTGTTTTGATTGATTTCGGAGTGAACCTTATGAAAGGCTGCCTACGTACCCCTTTCGAGGATCAAGTCGAACGTAGTTCAATTGATAGAGCTGGACCAGAGATCGAAATGCCTTGTCGAGTTCGTCTAGTAATTGAGCGCCAGTCATAGAAATCGAACTTGTCAAGAATAAAGCTTAAGTTTCTAAGTGCAGAAAATTAAGTCTAGAAAAGTTGTAAGAGTTAGGAGATGAGAGCTCTGAAAATTGTCCCTTTTTCTTGTCCTTGACCTTCTTGCTTATAAACTTCTTCTCTAGGCGGTTGGTCTTTCCTTTTTTGCTCCGATTTGCGTTTGTCGGAAATCTTCCATTTTTCTCGATCTTTCCATTTTTCTTCGGAAAGTTCTATTTTCGTCTTCAAACTTGACATTTACCCATTCCTGCGAGTAATGAGTAAACCGTCATCGTATCTTCGGGCTGGATCTTATCTAAATTCGCGAGTGGGCTTTAATCGTGTTTTAGGACTTTTCGAGCCACTTTGCGTATAGTTTGGCAATGTTCGGTTAATCGTATAGTTTGGCAATGTTCGGTGTTTTCTTTAACCGTTATCGTTTTATACGATTTACTCGAGGTTTTCCGAGAAAACAAGTCTCTAGAGTATAAAACATCTCGAGTTAATTGTATAATTTGGCAATGTTCGGAGTTTTGTTTAACCGTTGCCGTTTATAGGATTTACTCGAGGTTTTACGAGAAAACATGTCGTTTACGTTTTTTCATAAAAAATCTGGAGTTAATTTTTTTAGTTTGGCAATGTTCAGAGTTTTGTTTACCTGTTGCCGGTTTTATACGATTTACTCGAGGTTTTACAAGAAAATGCGCCTTTTACAGTTTTTATCGTAAAACTCAAACAGTAAGGCGGATCGAGACAAAACGAGAGATGTTACGATAACGGTTCAGAGTAAGATCGAGTTAAGGGGCATGTATGGTTTAGTTCAGCTCGCCAACAGGCGAGCTGGTCAAGCAAGGCAAGCTGGCCTATTGGAGAGCTGGACAAGGATGTTCAGCTCGCCAACAGGCGAGCTGGTCCGACAAGGACGTTCAGCTCGCCAACAGGCGAGCTGGTCGGGCAAGTCTAGCTCGCTAGTTGGCGACCTGGACAAGGATGTTCAGCTCGCCAACAGGCGATCTGATCGGGCAAGGCCAGCTCGCCTGTTGGCGAGCTGGACAAGGATGTTCAGCTCGCCAACAGGCGAGCTGGTCGGGCGAGGCCAGCTCGCCTGTTGGCGAGCTGGACAAGGTTGTTCAGCCGCCAAAAAGCGAGCTGGTCGGGTAAGGCCAGCTCGCCTGTTAGAGAGATGGACAAAGTTGTTCAGCTCGCCAACTAACGAGCTGGTCTGGCAGGGGAGAGCTGGACAAGGCTGGTCAGCTCTCCAACAGGCGAGCTGGATGGTTGTTTGGTTTCGATCTTTTCTCGTTTTCTCGACCCGAGATCCTTTCGGTGAATTTAAGGAGAATTACTCGTAGACGTTGATTTTAAGGTTACGGTTATTGACCCCAACAAACAAGGAGGTCTTTTATGAGTATTTCTACTTGGATACGAGTTTTTCGTAACTTCGTATCCCAGTAGAAAGTCTATAATTTCTTGTACGTTTTTTCTGGACTTTTAGCCATTGATTATGTCGTTACCAATTTTGACGACAACAGTTAGCCCCCCAGCTCGTTAGAACCTTGAGCTTCTAGCGTGAGGTTCTAGCGAGTGATTAGACGATTTTAGGAAAGTTATGCAATTTAGGCAGAATTTATGGTTGAAAAGTTCCGTTGAAAGTGGTTTTCCCACTCTCATTGGAATTGAAAGCGGTAAGATTAGAGATGCGCCTAGTGAAGGCTGCCTACGTACCCTTTTGAAGGGATCAAGCCTTTCGTTGTTCGTTTTAGAGTTATAGTTTGGCAATCTTCGGTGTTTTGTTTAACTGTTGCCGTTTTATACGATTTACTCGAGGTTTTACGAGAAAACACGTCTTTCGCGGTTTTCTATGAAAAATCTCAAGTTAATCGTATATTTTGGCAATGTTCGGTGTTTCGTTTAACCGTTGCCGTTCTATACGATTTACTCGAGGTTTTACGAGAAAACGCGTCTTTTACTGTTTTTATCGTAAAACTCAAACGGTATGGTGGATCGGGAAAAAACGAGAGACGTTATGATCACGGTTCATAGTACGATCGAGTCAAGGGGCATGGATGGTTTAGTTCAGCTCGACAACAGGCGAGCTGGTCAAGCAAGGCCAGCTCGTCTGTTGGCGAGCTGGACAAGGATGTTCAGCTCGCCAACAGGCAAGCTGGTCGGGCAAGGCCAGCTCGCCTGTTGGTGAGATGGACAAGGTTGTTCTGCTCGACAATAGGCGAGCTGGTCGGGCAAGGCCGGCTCTTCTATCGGCGAGCCGGACAAGGTTGTTAAGCTCGCCAATAGGCAAGCTGGTCGGGCAAGGCTAGCTTGCCTGTTGGCGAGCTGGACGGTTGTTTGGTTTCGATCTTTTCTCGTTTTCTCGACCCGAGATCATTTCGGAAAATATAAGGAGAAGTAATCGTATGCGTTGATTTCGAGGTTATAGTTTTTGACCCCATCAAGCAAGGAGGTCTTTTTTGATTATTTCATACTTTGATACGAGTTTTCCGTAACTTCGTATCTCCGTAGAAAGTCTATAGTTTCTTGTACGCCTTTTCTGGGACTTTTAGCCATTGATTCCGTCGTGACCGATTTTGACCCCAACAAGAGCTGGAGCGTCCTAGGGTCGTCGCTCCAAGGGCTATTTCGGTATCCGGATTTGATAAAAAGGCGAGTGACCTAGGTGCCTCGCTCTGGGAGGTCACTCTTGCTGGGAGCGACCTATGGACGTTGCTCCAGGACCTCCTCTTGCAACCGAGTGTCAAAAGGCCGAGCGACCATGACGTCTCGCTCTGGGGGTCGCTCTGGCTTGGGAGCGATGTCATGGGGTTGCTCTGGAACGTCGCTCCCGCCCTACTCGTCCAATGATCACTTCAAACGCCTCTTTTGGACTTCAAATGCATCCAATCACCTCCAAGAACTCCAAGGATACTCCAATACCTGATAAGAACTCATGTATGCAAAATGCAACCTAAAATGACTAAATCCGAGTCTATATGATCAAAATGCATATGGTTGAATGGATAAAACAATGGAAATATGCAAGACATCAGTCAAAGCTACGCCTCTCTTATGACATAATTGATGAGTAATAAGCATATCCATCACCCGTAACTTCATTTCAAAATGCGATTCTGTAATAAAGCCACGGAAAATATCTCACATTTCAAACGGAAGAATATGAAGCGGATGTGAAAAAAAATCTAGTTATTGGATTTCTGAATTCTATACCATAAACGATATTCTCTCTGTCGATCTACTTCAGTTTCTGCTTATATGTCAGCTTCTCCCATTTACTAATCCCTGCAAGTTGTTTTAGAAAAGGAAGAAATTATAGGAGAATGCAAGCTAACAGAAGATTCAACTCACTTTGTCTCTAGTACTGTTTTCTCATACGTCGACGCATTGTATACAATACATCCCAAACTCTGCTTCATCTTTATAGTCATCATAAATTTATAACACGATTAGCACTACTCATATATTCATATTACCTCATCTTGATAGTCATCTGTTTGATCAATCATCGAGACATCATGTCGTGATGTTCCTGGCAAACTTGGATTTCCATCATGATCACACCACCATTTCCCTTTGGTTGAATAGGGAAGTCTACAGTTCCAACCAATAGATAAAGGACTGTATTCAAAATTACATCCCAACTGTAATACAGATCTCAGTTATGATTTCTTATTTGGTCCAAAACCAGTGTGCCCGTAGCAATTAGTTGAAAATTAAAGGAGGTTAGGGTTCATAAATTGGGATTTAGTTAACTTTATCATGAAGAATATGAGGAATATTGCCACTACCAAAACAATTTTCTCGATCATAGAGCACTTGTTGACGACCCGACGATCAAGCACTGGGAAAAAGAAACAATTAATTCACTGGAGAAAATAAATAAATAGAAGCCATCGTAATAACTCAGCCATGATTCTTAACTTCTTAATTTCGTTGAGATGGTGATGTTCACAGTGGGATCTTGCAATTTTATAGGAAAGCTTCGGCATGTTACCTCGGAAGATGAAGAGGTTGATTCAGTGATAGAGAGTGGGTTGTATAGGGTTAGTTACGTTAAATGAGCATATAAATGAAAATCAGAACCATTATCAAAAGTTCTTCAGAGGAGCGATAGGGAAGCAATTGTTGAGCTTTGTTTGCCAATATTATTAAAAAAAAAAATTGAACCAAATTCTATGCTGACATTGCAAATCGAAATGTTCTTATTAGTTGATTATTTTTAGGGACGTGAACAACTTTCTCTGGCTTATATTTACCTTTTAGTATTGCCTGATCTTATTCAATAACACTAAATTTTAAAATAGAAGTTAAAATCATCAATCGAATAACAGTAAATAGTGTATTATTCTTAGATTTAAAACCTATTAAAATACATGATCAAATAACACCACTTTAAATTAACATGCAATATGTTTAATATTGTAAAGTATTAAAATCATTTTATGTAATAATTTGTATTCCAAGAGTTATTTATATTAATTTCATAATTTCAATTTAGAACCAATGAAATTGTTTGTCAAAAATATATTGATTTTACGTGGTAGTCAAAATGTGTGATTGGATTAACTGTTCTTTGCTTCTCTCATCGATTTGTCAAGAAAGAATGTTACTGCACGAAATGATTAACAAGTTCCTCACATAAACATTGACAATGATCATTCACTCTGGTTGATACACCTAGAATCGGCTCTCACCAGGGCCATGCCTGACAATGAATAGGCCCCAAGAACAAAATAATTCTAGGGGTTATTGGCGAAATAGCCATATATGAGAGTTAAATTAGGTGAGTAGTTATGATTTTGACAAAATTAAATGTCAGACTTTTTGCACTCAATCTAACCGGTTATACCCCTTACAACAACAAGTTTCCATTGTCTAAAGTGAATGACGTGGTTGTTTTTTTGTGGCTTATTAACAATCAAAGAAATGTACTGAAAGCATACATCAGCTGTATTTAACACGTATGATGAAATAATATGCATCAATATTAATAAATAATATTATTTGTGTAACAGAACATATATAAACGTAATGGATGTTTGACTTTATTGAAGTTGCTATTCCATATAGATAAATAGCATAGTTCACATATTACATGTCAAAATATATGTATTGTAAGTATTCAATACTTTTCAAATGACAACCTCAGACGCCAGTAAACTAAACTTTATCAACTAAATATAAACCCAATCATGGAAATATAAACCCAAATCTAAATATCAAAAATCAGAAAATGTAAAATACTAGTATACTAGTATTAAGGGTTAAGTTACATGTAAACTGTACGATATAGAACCGTGATAAGAAAATATTTATTTCCATTCCATGTAAGGTAGATAGCATGAAAACATTGTCAATGTAGTTGCAATCTAAAGAGCAGCTAACATTTTCAGTGTTCTATTCCATATGGCCGAAATAGTATATAATTATAAATCCATTCACATTTTCTGAATACTAAACATTACCATAAGATGTAAGAGAATACTATGACAAGAGTGGATAATAATTGTACACGTTACACAAATTATGTTAACATAACAGACATAAAAGTTATATGAATTGCTATTATATATGGTAAGATAGTATACCTTTATTGAAGTTGCTATTCCATATAGGTAAATAGCATAGTTCACATATTACATGTCAAAATATATGTATTGTAAGTATTCAATACTTTTCAAATGACAACCTCAGACGCCAGTAAACTAAACTTTATCAACTAAATATAAACTCAATCATGGAAATATAAACCCAAATCTGAATATCAAAAATCGGAAAATGTAAAATACTAGTATACTAGTATTAAGGGTTAAGTTACATGTAAACCGTACGATATAGAACCGAGATAAGAAAATATTTATTTCCATTCCATGTAAGGTAAATAGCATGAAAACATTGTCAATGTAGTTGCAATCTAAAGAGCAGCTAACATTTTCAGTGTTCTATTTCATATGGCCGAAATAGTATATAATTATAACTCCATTCACACTTTTTGAATACTAAACATTACCATAAGATGTAAGAGAATACTATGACAAGAGTGGATAATAATTGTACACGTTACACAAATTATGTTAACGTAACAGACAAAAAAGTTATATGAATTGCTATTATATATGGTAAGATAGTATAACTTTATTGAAGTTGCTATTCCATATAGATAAATAGCATAGTTCACATATTACATGCCAAAATATATGTATTGTAAGTATTCAATACTTTTCAAATGACAACCTCAGACGCCAGTAAACTAAACTTTATCAACTAAATATAAACCCAATCATGGAAATATAAACCCAAATATAAATATCAAAAATCGGAAAAATGTAAAATACTAGTATACTAGTATTAAGGGTTAAGTTACATGTAAACTGTACGATATAGAACCGAGATAAGAAAATATTTATTTCCATTCCATGTAAGGTAGATAGCATGAAAACATTGTTAATGTAGTTGCAATCTATAGAGCAGCTAACATTTTCAGTGTTCTATTCCATATGGCCAAAATAGTATGGAATCCAACTAAAACACTCTTTAGTAATCATAAATGGAATGGAACATGATAAACAAAACAGTAGCAGAATATATCACATTTCATAACATGAATAGAACAAACATAATACATATTGTTTTATATTTCTATTCTATATGTGAATAGAATAAAACAAAATAAACAAAAAAATTCATCTTCGCCGACCAACTTAGGTCATTCACAGCGACAAAATATCAGTGTATCTGACAATGCATCATTTATCATCTCAAATCAACAGAGGTTGAAATAATGTTAACCCTTTTATTTCCAGTGGGTTCAAACCCTGTCTCGAACAATCTATTTGGAAGGCCTAACTCGTCCATCTCAAACCTAGCACAATAAAAAATAAGGAAAAATAGTGAGTAATGATAAGGTAAACAATGATGTCATGAAACTAAGCATGATGGTAAACTGACGTACTATGTAGATTTCTATTATATTTTATCCTAGATGGAGTAGTGTTAAATAACATTATACTATTTATCTACAAATATACATATAGGTGGTTCCTTTACACATAGACTAAATGTTTTGTACAGATAATAAACTCAAATATCAATCTTATGCAACAACAAGAAGACGAACAAGAAACTATAAAACTCTAATCCATATATCATAAATCATTCATTAACTAAACCTAAACACTAATCAATAAACCCTAAAATAAATTATAAACCCTAATCCATATATCATAATATGCACATAGTACATAACAATGATGTCATGAAAGTAAGCATGATGATAAACTGACGTACTATGTAAATTCCAATTCTATTCTATCTCGCATAATAGTATACTATTTATCTACAAATATACATATAGAGGGTTCCTTTACACATGTAATAGATGTTCTATATCACGGATAATAAGCCCAAATGTCAATCTTATGCAACAACAAAAATACAAACAAGAAACTATAAAACCCTAATCTCTATATCATAAATCTTCCATAAACTAAACCTAAACACTAATCACTAAACCCTAAAAGAAACTATAAACCGTAATCCATATATCATAATATGCACATAGTACATAGCATCAAGTATTATCAAAATAGAATATTATGAAAATAGAATAGTAACAAACAAAATAACAAATAGTACATATTACTAAAATTAAGAAATGTCTATTATTGTAGAGAATGAGGTAATGCATTGTCTCCATAAACTAAATGCAGAACTTTGAAACTAATCAAATTTTTTTCTATAAATCTGAACAAAAATATCAAAATCTGAACATAATATATAGTTAATTTTTTTCAAAAATAGAATAGTAATAAACGAAATAGAATAGTACATACTATTCAAATTCAAATTTACATCAACATGAAGTATAGAGGATTAATAATCAACAATGTAATGCATTAGGAATTTAATCGAACAATCATTATTGCGATAATTAACCAGGTTGTTCTGCATCACGGACATGGCAAGCGTATGCAAGAATAAGAACATGTAAATCTGATACACATTGATATTATTTCCATTTGATTCCGTATAGAATGGAAAAAATGTACATAACATAGAAAAACATCCAGAGATATGAAAATTTGTGTATTTTCATAGATCATAAATATTTTATAAACCCTAATCCATATATTATAAATCTCCATAAACTAAACCTAAAATACAAATCAATAAACCCTAAAATAAACTATAAACCATAATTCATATAGCATAATATGCACATAGTAAATATCAAATAGAATAGTTTGTCAATCGATTTCATCTCAAATAGAATAGTTTGAATATATAGTTTTTTCTATTCCATCTCAAATCAAATAGGCATAAGAGATCTCAGGGAGACAAGAATTTTACGCATACAAGTTGTATTACAGATGCTATTCCATACAACAAATAATATTACTATAATATTTACTATGCATCTATCCTAAATGCAAAATCCAGATGTAACAAATAAAATGAACAACCAGAGAAACCCAAACCCTAAAACATGATAGATAGATAGAGCCAAATTTTAATAGCAGATCACCATCCCCAACAGACTATGAAAGGTAGAGTCAAATTTTAATACGTAATTTAATCCATAAAATACATGATAGATTTACCAATTAGAGAATCCTAGTTCTCAGTAACTACGAAATAGAAGAGAAAATAACAAGAGATGAAGAGAAAGGAATATAAACAGCAGAAAACTTACGGTGGCTGAAAAGATCGGTGAAGAATTGACTTTGCAAAGTTGGTTTCACACGGATTGTTCACTCAAGCCGTTCCAGAGTAACAACCGTTCACTTTGCGCTGATTTCATCACCGGAGTAGAGGCCAAAATTGATTGCGACGAAGGAGAAGTGGAAATACGAGGAGAAGGAGATGGAGGAGGAGGGGAAAGCGAAGGCAGTAGCAGAGACGTTTTAATTTCTATGAATGTACTTAGATAAGTGAAAAGAAGATGTGGCTGATGGTAAGACACGTTCTACAATTTTATACCTAATAAATAACTTAATTTTTTTTTTTTGTGCAGGTTACACCGGTTGCCGCAAAGGAGAAAATAGTATTAATATAGAAATATAACGGCGTGTGATTGTCTGTTAGGGTTATTAGCTATTTTGCCAATTAGGCTTTTTTGTTTGCCTATACAGCCCAATTTCCCATAATTGTATGGCCCTTTAGTATAAACAAAAGAAATTTATTAACATGTACATGGAAAAGAGTTGAACCTTTCACCTCTAACAAAATACTCTTAAATCCAACAGATCAAAAAAATATTTCTTCAATTGTTTTTGGCGCCTTAATTATATAATCTAACCTAAGGCCCCAAGCAGATGCTTTACTAGCTTCCGTTCAGACATATTCCTGGCTCTCATTTCCCCTTTACACTGGGTATCTATCAAAAGAATAAGAAGAGCAAAACATATTTGCCAGAAAAAAACTAAGAGAAATAGAGAAAGAGAGAGAAAAAGAAAAAGATCAATGACTTCTTATAACATCTCAACAAGATGATCGTGGGCCACGATAAATTAGGCCTTGCTTGAAGCTCATTCTCCAGTGATTGAGCCATATACTTATTAAACCTCTAGACCGAAGCTTTCACTGAGATAATAGGTTGCATGCAATAGGAAACGGATACGTGGAAACAAAATGTTTCAAAAAATATGAAAACGAAAATGTGATTTAAAAGAAAATAGTAATAGAAACATTTATATATATAGGATTAATCAACATGTAAGCTTATTTTTTTGTTTGATTAAATTAAAAGAGAAAATTAAGTAATTTAAGTGTTATTTTATTATATATTTTATAGAAATTCTAATCAATATTTAGAAAACTAACACTTGTTATCATTCGATAAAATGTGGAGCCAACTTCATTTCATATCAAATCATTATACCAAGATGATAATAAATATCAAAAAATAATATTAAAATATAAATTGATAAATATGTATATCACTAATATCAGATGGTAAATAGTTATTTTTTTATGTTTTCAAACAGAATCGTAAGTTTCCAAAAAGAAATTTTAAGAAACGAAGAAGAATTTCTTCAAGCTGACAAAAAAATTTTGATTTCAAAACGTTTTCGAAACAGGAAACAAATCTTTGGTGTAGTTTCCATGCAACCTATCTGAGATTGAGCTAAAACGAGAGGTAGATCCGAAAAGAAAAATAAAAGACACAAATATGTCATTTACTGTAATGGCTTCTCTGAGCAGAGAATTTAATGGGGTGATTCCAAAAACGTAATGCGAGTCTGGTAGAGAAAAACGACAACGTTTTCGGAAAACTGTAATGTGAATGTGGTTCTGATACCATTTTGTATAGACACACGTATATAGAAAGCGTGACAGCTTGCACGGTCCACCCGTGGTTACTCTAAAATCACATAATAATAAACGAACCAAAGAGAGATTCTTGTATTATATTAGATGCTTCTTCTCCTCTAGAAACATCTCTACACTTTTCTTCCTTCTCTCATGGCGGCTTCCTCTGCTCTCTCCTCACCGGCTCTTCTCTCTAACAACAACCGCTCTCCACCGCCATGCTTCTCCGTCAGACACTCGATCTCTTCTTCCTCCTCGCCAGTGCTCATCGCTACTCCCAGATCGTCTCGTTTAACCCTCACCCTACCGGAAAAGAGGAGCCTCGTCGTGAAAGCAACGGTGGGCGAGGTCTCCTTTCGCGAACCGGAGACATCAGGAGATAACGAGGGAATCGAATCACTGAAACTCAAATTACTGGTGAGTGTTGTTAAGAAGTAATCAGGGGCGGACGGACGTTGCCGGGTACGGTGTCACGTGACACCTACTCTTTTTAAAAATTTCTTAAGTAATATGAGTTAATTTGATTGAATTGTTCATAGTTTAGTGAAGAAATAGGTATAGTACTCCCAATTCAGAATTTCTTTTGTTACATTTAACATTGTGACCCCAACTAAAAGTGTTTCTATATACTAAAGTACTCTTCATTCAGAATGCATATTGTTATTTTTAACATTGTGACCCCAGCTAAAAATGTTTCTACATCCGCCCCTGGAAGTAATCATTTGAATTTTGGTAAGAATAATGATGTGATGTGATGTGGGTGGTGGTGTATAGAGTGTGGTATCGGGGTTGAACAGAGGACTAGTGGCGAGTGTAGATGATCTACAAAGAGCTGAGACGGCTGCTAAACTACTTGAATCCGCTGGTGGGCCAGTGGATCTTACCGAGGGTCTTGATAAGCTCCAAGGGAAGTGGAGGCTGTTGTATAGCAGCGCCTTCTCTTCTCGTTCTCTAGGTGGTAGCCGTCCTGGTCTACCCACTGGTCGTTTGCTTCCTGTTACTCTTGGACAGGTATGCTCTCTACTTAGTTAGTTAGTTACTGTGTATGAGTCTTTCATATCATTAGTAGTTGTGTATATATGTGCATGCCCTGGTCTATCATCACCTGCCTTGTTTTCTTTTTAATGTCATCTCTTAGTAGTTGTTTTGTGCATGGTCTGGTCTATCATTACTTCTTTTGGTTGAAGATTGAGTTGTGATGAGCTTTAATTTTTCTTATTCTGATTACAAACCATCTGTATTGAAAAATGTAGGTGTTTCAGAGGATTGATGTGTTTAGCAAAGATTTCGATAACATAGCCGAAGTGGAGATAGGAGCTCCATGGCCGTTACCGCCTCTTGAAGCCACTGCCACATTGGCACACAAATTTGAACTCTTAGGTTTCTTGCCTCTCCCTCTCTTTCTTGATAGATTATCACTGGTTGTGTGTTAAGAGCTAAGGTCAATCTGCATGTTTGGTATTATTATGGGAGAACAGGTACTTGCAAGATCAAGATCACATTTGAGAAAACTACTGTGAAGACCTCCGGAAACTTGGCGCAGATTCCTCCCTTTGAGATCCCGAGGCTTCCTGACAGTTTCAGGCCACCGTCAAACCCTGGGACTGGAGATTTTGAAGTCACCTTTGTTGACGAGAACATGCGCATTACTCGTGGGGACAGAGGTGAACTTAGGGTGTTTGTTATTGCTCAAGTCGAAAAGAGGTTTGACATGTAAAGATTTAAGTACTTTCTGCTTGTTGGAGCAGCCGCCTTATGAGTTTTGTGCAAATCTTTCAAACAATAATTGAAGTATTTTATAGTGAAAATGAATGTCCTGCTTGTGAAACCAAAACCATAGCTTGGTATTTCAATATATACAGGTATTTTATAACGAGATGAGAGTCCTGCTTAGTGAAACCAAAACCATATCTCGATCATGCTTCAGTATTTATTATAGGATTAGAGGGTTTTTGATTAATTTCCACATTGCTGTAACGAGCTCATGAGTCTTCTTCAAATGGTATTGAGGTATTACACAAGTATTTTATAATGGAATGAATATTTTGTGTAACGAAACTATCGATTTAAACTGGATTGCAAGATATACTTAGATTTGTATTGGCTGATAAAATGCAATGATAAACAGAAAAACCATATCTTGATGATAGAAAATATAGAACGAGTCAACAAGAGCAGATGAGAAACAATCTTCTTATACGAGAGCTAAAACAGATGAAATCAAGATTCGACCAAGTACAAAACTTGAAAAGCTTAAGATGAGACCAGCTTAGAAAAGTGATGTTCCCTTCCCCTTCTTGTCTCCACCGATCTCAAAATGCTTGCACCTCTGAAATATCAAAGAGAAAAGATCGACACAATGTAAGAACAACTAACAAGTGGTTATAAAGAATTGATGTATGAAGAAGACGGTTCTCAATATTACCTTGATGGAATGCTGAGAAAAGTGCTTGCAGGTTTGGCACTGAAGCCTCAAGACAATCTTCTTGGTGGTCTTAGCCTGTTAAATTATAAAACAAGAATGAGTCTCAGCGCCAAAAAAAAAAACTGATTCTATTGGATATTTGACTATCACTCAAGTCTTTATTAAAGAGTTGGAGAAAAGTATAGAGCCAAAGATAAGTTCAGTAGCTACTAATATAAGCTATATAGTCCTACACTTAGAGTTGAGGATACACTAGGCCTAATTCAAAAAGATAAACAAGCTGTAAGAAGAGATATCAGCGTATACCTTCTTGTGGAAGACAGGCTTAGTCTGACCACCATAACCAGATTGCTTACGGTCATAACGACGCTTTCCTTGAGCAGCGAGACTGTCTTTACCCTTCTTGTATTGGGTCACCTTGTGCAAGGTATGCTTCTTGCATTCCTTGTTCTTGCAGTAGGTCTTCTTTGTCTTGGGAATGTTCACCTTTCAATTTCACAAACACAAAAGCATCGTTAGTTCAACTAAACACAAGACATCATTTCGACACATACAAAAACATAAGACATTCGAGGTTAATACAAACGTTATAAAATTGAAGATCTTTTTATGACTCGCTTTACAAATCAACTCAATAATTATTCTCAAAGTTTAAAAATCAAGACGGCAAATAATGAAACTTGCAATCTCTATTTCACCAAAAAGGCCTCTTGGAACAGTTTGGTCGGAGAGAAAACTCAAACTACAGATCTGAAAAACGAATAAATCTATCTACCATGTCTAATTCTTCCTGACAAGACTTAACCAGAACTGATAAGAAATCAAAACAAGTTCCTCAGCGAATACAAAAATCAATTCAAAAGGGACGAAACAGTTACCATTTTCGCTCTTCTGATACTCTCCGGAGAAGAAGCTTGTGTGCCGTCGTCTGCTATCAACCGAAGCTTAAAGAAACAGAATTTATAGTGGAACTTTTCAGAAACCCTAAAACTTTAAAATGTACAATGGAGACTTTGGGCCTCCGGTAATTTCAAGGCCATATTTATTATAGCGACTTTGGGCTTTACATAGAGTTGCGGGTTTCACATAAACCGGGAACTAATCAAGAAAAGCTAAAGGTCAAGTGCTCGCAAATCAATCACCCTACTCTATAATTTACTGCAAAATAGAGTAAAAAATAAACTGATGAAAACAAAAGATCCATTATTTCCATTTATGGAGTAATCATTTTTTGTGTCTTCATCACTTCATTTTCCACTCCATTTTACAGTAAATTATGGAGTGGAGTTGAAGATGCTCTAAAACAACTAGTAGTCGGGCCACACTCTGCGTAGGATATACCTTACTTGTTATTTAGATTACAAGAATTTTCTTGGTTCTTGTTGCTTGTGTATTAGCTTTGTGTTTGGAAGTGATATCTGGTAGTTATGTTAAGGGTGGATGCTTTTTTAAAAAATGTTTTGCATTGCATGAGGAATTAATTGCAAAAGGTCATCCATAGTACGGGAAATAAATTTTGTCCTTCCACAAGGCTCATTGAATAAATAGTTTGGTCCATTAATACAGTCTGAATGACTGGGAAGGAGCCATTGTTCCCAGCCGGCGAACATGCTCAGAGCCGATGAGGACCATCAGAAAGGAGACGGTCCATTAGGTTTGTCCGTGTACAAAGACTGACAAAAGAGAAGCAGCCTATAAAGGTCGAAGGAAGAAGGACATGACAAGGGATCCGAAACCAGACACACACTAGGCGGCTAGAAAATTAAGATTTATATTTACCTTTTGTAATCTCGCCGATCTGTACTTTTGCAGCTAGCTCTCCGAGCACCAGCATCTTCTTTTGTACTATTTTCTGATTATAATAATATTATTTTCTCTTGTTTAAACCTAAAACACATCTTTGAAATAATCCACTAACGAATTCCGTTTCCTCTTACTCGTTTTCGAACGAACTCGGTTCTAACACTTAGGAATAAGCAAATGTGGGGAAATGTTGTTTCAGAGTTTTATCAACAATTTTCTTGTGTAAGTGGGAATTCAATATTTTCTGAATCCTAGTACATATAAAGAAATTTAAAAAAAAAATCTTGATATGAGCTATTTTGTATATTTCTAAGATTATTTATAGTATATAATACTGGTGAAGTTGAATTCTAAAAATAAGTCGAACTGGAGAAGAAATGTTGGCTAACATATTTCAAGAAGTTAACACGTTTTCAATGGTTGAATAACTGGTTTTTGTTTTGTAAAAATATTGTATGGGTTTACAGTAATTATTCGTTTATTTTGTAAATATTTACTTGTAACATGTTTACTGGAAAGGGTAGGAAATACATAAAATTTGTACATTTCATTAGTTGATCTACACTAGGAGGTATGGGAAATTATTTGGGTATAACGGAAAATTTAGGGGGATCTAAGGTCCAGGTATTTGGGTATGTGAATGAAAGGATTAATTAGAAGGTAAATAGCTGGACGGTAAGATTTCTTACTAAGGGCGGAAAAGAAGTCATGATAAAATTGGTTGCTTCGTCATGTCGAATCATGTTATGTCATGTTATAGAATACCTAAGACGGCAACAAAGAAAATTACTATTGTCATTTCTCATTTTTGGTGGGGTGGCAATGGAAATAAGAGAGGTATTCATTGGTTTTCTTGGGATAAAGTGTGTAAACAAAAGGATGAAATTAACTTGAGCTTCCGTGATATTCAAGATTTGAATACTGCTTTACTGGCAAAGCAGCTATGGCGCTTAATCAATAAACCCAACTGTCTATTCTCAAAAGTGTTCAAAGGTCGGTATTTTTGGAACACATATCCTTTGGACTCACATAGATCTTATTCACCATATTATGGCTGGAGAAATATCTGCTCAGCTAGATCTCTGGTTTAAAAACGCTAATCAAAAGAGTCGAAAATAGATAATCCCTCGCCGTATGGAATGATCTGTGGATCCCGGCTCCTCGCCCAAGGTTAGCAAACCCAAAAAATTCACCCCAGTTCCTTAATCCTTCTTTGAAGGTGGAACATCTCATCAACCCGGTTACGTCTTCCTGGAATATATAGCTGCTTAATGCATACATACATCCAGATGATGTAAAGATCATTAAAAGTCTGGCTATCAGCCGGTTTCAAAGGTCAGATTCTTATGGTTGGACATTTACAGAGACTGGTACGGTAAAATCATGATATAAGACAGAGACTTTATACCTCGATAAAGATTTACCAAAGGTTATTTATGGACCAAATATTAATCTCTTATTGCACTACACTTGGAAACTATGTTCGCCAAAATTGAAACATTTTATTTGGCAAGTTTTGAAGGGTATTATTACGGTAGCAAAGAATTAGAGATCATGAGGTATTGAGTTTGATCCAAGATGTAATTTGTGTGGTGCAGAAAATGAATCCATCAATCATGTTATTTTTCAATGTCCTCCAGTTTTACAAATTTGGGTTTTATCGAAAATACCTTCTCCCTTGGATGTTTACCAACCCTATCAGTGTTCACTAGTATGGCTAATTTATTTTGAAGACTACCAAAGGATTATGATTTTACCTATTTTCTTTGGATTTTGTGGTATATCTGGAAGAACATCAATAATAAAATTTATAACGGAAGACAAGGTAATCCGCATTAAATTCTTCGGATAGCAGAAGTGGATGGGAGGTGTGGGGGGGGGGATGCTCAACTTCTAGAGGCCGGAACACACCCGGCACTTTTGTTGGCACAGGATTGGTTTACATTACTGCAGTCCAGAGTTTGTTTTGTGCATGGAGGGCACAAGATAAGTTCTCAAGCCAAGGTTTTCAGAAGAGAAGTTGATGGGGGCGATGAATCTACGAAGAAGCTTATCCGCTTTACATGCTGAATGTAAATCTTTGATATGGAATATAGAGTGCATGAAGACCCATAATTTGTCAGACGTAGTTTTTGAAACAGAATTTTCTCAACTGGTGAAGATGTTCGTACTTATTTGGAAGAGTTCCAGCATAGTAAGTCTTTCTTTCGTACTTTCCATATCCGACATGTTTCGAGAGCTCATAATTCAGTGACGGAAAAGTTTGCACGTGATGATAGGTGTTCTCCTTCTTCTATGTTCTATGTCGATTTTATTCTTCCGGTTTGGTTTACCAAATCGAAAAAGCGTATGGTTTAGTTTTTTATTGTTGTCTAGAAAAAAAGATCTATATTCGTTGATCATTAAATTATGTACTCTTTAGTTATTTTAATTTTAAATATTCTTTTATCAAACCGTATGTGTGCTACATGGACGCTTATCTATATCAAAGTAAGATGACTGTGACCTTCTTTTTATTCGTTTGTGTTGCTTCATAATTGTGTTAATGACTTAATGGTGCCATTTTAGGGTCACAAGCTTAATAGCATTCAAATACCAATTTATTTATTTTTTGAACAAAAAAATACTAATTTAGTTTAAAGTCTATACAAATATCCTAATAAGATGGTGTCTTTTTTTTTTATTATTGAAATAAAATCGAGTGTTACATTCCATTCGTGGTGATTTGTTTTGCTATTGTCGATGTTCTCTTCTCTGTAATCGCGTTTAAGTTTTTCAATTATGTAATTTCATTATTCTATTCCGTTGAAATCATTATCTAGGTCTGAATAGGGTGGATATGAAGCGGATATCCAAAATTTTAAGGATATATGTGATCAGCTTTGCTCTGCACGGATAATCGATTTTTAGATTTGATCTGATTAACTTTCCAGATATTCGGTGTTATGAATATCCAAAAAAATTAGTATTTCTATTAGATATTCGATTCGAGCGGTCGATTTGATAAAAATAATAAAATTATCATTTAAAATAATATATTTTAAGGAAACAAAAAATTTAATATAAAATAATAGTATTTCATTACAAATTATTTAAAAGTTGCATACTCTTAAAAATTAATAACCAAATAATTACTTTAGTGAATAAGAATATTATAAACTTATACAGAGAATAAAATTTTATATACATAAGTATATTACGAATCGGATATCCATTTTAAAAAAATATGAGTATTTGTAATTTGCTATGTCTTTGACGGATATTGAATTTTAGTATTTATTTTGATTCATGGAGTTAAATATATCTGGATTTTTTGGGTCAAATCGAAATGGATAACAGACTGAATCGAATTTTACGGATATTTTGCTTACCCCTAGGTTTGGAAGCACGACTTGTTGAATCCTCTATTTATTAATTGAGAAGTACTAGAACATGTTTTGGTAGCCACATGTCATCACCACAATGATTCTTATAATCCTTAGAAAAAATATTTGTCTATATAAACATATATTTTAGTTTTTATTAAATTAATTATCAAATTAATTAGTAGTGTGCAAAATAATATTCTACATTTTTTCTTTAAGTAAAAATTATGGAATTACTAATATGGTTAACATATATATTATAACTAATGATCTTGAATAATAAATATTTGATACCAATTGTCATTTAATTTCATATTCTTAAAAAATAAACAATCACACTAACTATATAATCAAAATTTGGATTTTTTTTCTTATATGCTATATTTTGAAATTTTTAAATGACTATAATTAATAAGATTATTAAAATCCCACAGTAAAAATTTTGTGATCAAGGATTTAGATTTTTGTTATGATAGAATACAAATAATTATAAAATGATATGAAGTCTCATTTAATCAGATTATATATATATTTCAATATTGTTTAAATAAAATAAGTATCATATATAAAATACATAGGAATGTTAATTTCAAAATTTGCATTGAATAGGAAGCCTCAATTAATAAATATTCGTATTAATAAAAATAATTACAGCAAATATAAAAATATTAATAAAATCATATGAGTACAAATCTCAATAATAAATATTCCTATTAAAATATACTATATATCTATGTTATTTAATTTTATTTATATGCCGTATAAAATAAATAAATGATTGTTTTGTTTTTTACCAATAAAATTATTGTAAATAAAAAAGAGATTGTTTTTATTTATGTGCTAACTCCAATTTAAATATATATGTAATAGTTACTTAATTCTCAATTATTTAATATATATATATATATATTATTACGTGATACGGAAATGAACATAAACTAATAATATATAAATTATTTGTATACATAGTTAATGTTTTTTTCGTTAACAACATATAATTAATGTTCATTTCTCGCAGGCGGAGATCTCAAATGTTTTTTGATCATATCATTACAGAAATACAAGTCTTTATACTGAAGTGAGAATGTGAACGATAACATTCTGATAATATCATTGAAGTCTAATGTGAATTAAATAGGTTTAAAAAAACTATCAACATGACCCGATACTCAACAACCTTATATTATCAGTACATGACTATACGTTTGAGAAATTATGAAACGATGGTTGAACAATCAAAATTGATATTCAAACAATTTTTTGTATAAATTTCATCCTGCGCATGAGCACAGATGATCTGCTAGTTTTTTTTATCTGCTAGTTTTTGATTATAGAAGCAGGAAACACGATATGATTGTATGAATATATAACTTTAAACCATTGTCTCATAATATGCACTTTGCTGAAGCTGTTTATAATCAAACGACCAAACTTAATGAGTGTTGTAGTATTTGTTATCTTTTAGTTCAGTTGTTATATTTGGGTAAATTTCATAATTTTGAAGGTGTATCTAATGGTCAAAAATATGCACAATTTATTCGATAGAAAGGTGATTATTATCGAAGGATATTGAAATCAAATTCAAACAATTCACTTCTGATAAACTACGGTAAGGTTTCGAATTTTTAACATGAGGTCGAGATTAGGTTACAAAGTTTGGATTTTGATTAGGTGGAGAAATATTCAGCTACTTAGTTCACTGTTTTCGCTGGAATAGTCAAATCATGACTGTCGATCAAGGCATCCCACCGAAGACAATCTATAGCTTCCAAATGCGAACACGAGACATATTTCTTTTATGTTAATGTTGCCAAAAAAAAAAAAAACAGTGATGGTTAAGGTTTAAGATGATCCACTGCTAAGAATCCTACGGTATCTATTGTGACTGATGAAGCTCTGTACATGATACAGCTCTCTCTCATCTCCCTTGATTATACTCATGTGCGTGATTCCCTTAGAATTTCTTATCTTGAGCTCAAGGTTACTTTGATCAAGGTGCTAATGCTCTCCTGATGATTGGTGTATATAGAGTTTGGATTCTCAATTTTAGTTTTCAGAATGTAAAGGCTTGTGTTTACTTTGTAAATTTTCAGTATAGTTTTTGGGATCGTACCCACATTTCATATGGTTGAGGAAGAAGAAGAATTAATATCTGTATCACCAGCTATGGTTTAGAAACGCTAAAAAAGCTTATTAACATTAAAAAAAAAAAGAGTAATAGAGGGGAAAATAGTCTATTTCAACCTGAACTTTACCATTCGTGCCTATTCTTTCCCGAACTTTGTAATAGTGCGCATTTCATACTGAACTAAATAGAAATTTAAACCTTAACCATCACCGTTTTTTTTTTTCTTTTTTTGGCAACCTGAACTATTAAGTAGCAATACATCCCCCTTAAATCCCACTCAAATTAAAACACCCCGAAAAGTATTCTAGCTAAAATCTTCCTTTAAGATCCCACTAAAATTAAACCCCCCAAAGTCTTTTTAAACCTTTAGTCCAAGACATCCCCCTTAAACTTGTTTTACTTTTCTAACTCTTTTGTTTTACTTGCTATATGATAGTAATCTGATTAGCAATAAACACATGCGACAGCGACACACAACGAATGTAATAGTATGATGGTACCTAAGACACTATAAAAAGCGATAGCAATTAAAGTTTATTTTAGTTTTAAAATCGGGAAATCGCATAAAAAAATCTTTAAGGTGGCAATCACTTACACTTTAAACCCTGAGAACATTTTACAAGCACTTTAAACATTCAAGTTGGCAAATTTAACATATTAAACCTCTAATCTGGCTTACTTGTACACCAAGTTAAAAATGTGACCGGTACTGTTCCAAAGCGATGACGTGTCAGTTTTTTTTTTCAAATATTTTACTAAAAAATAAATATAAAAATACAGAAAATATAAAAATTCATTAAAAATCATTAAAAATTCATTAGAAATTGAAAAAAAATCATAAAAAATTCAGAAAAATCAGAAAAATCATAAACATTAAAAAATCACAAAATAATTAAAATATTTTATTAATAAAATATTAAAAATAAGAAAAACTTAAAAGAAATTATAAAAAATCCCAAAATAAGAAAATTCAATTTTTTTAAATAAAACAAAAATGAAATTTAAATAAAATTAATATAAGAATAATAGATAAAATAAATATAAATTCAAGAATAAATAATTTTATTTGTTTTATAAAAAAACGAGAAAACACTATATTTTTTTTAAAAAAAAGAATCATTATCTTCAAATGATTCTCGTGAACCAAATCAAAGCAAACAAATTAAATTCCAAGTCATTTTGTTCTCATTTTGTTGCTTATTAGTCGAGGTTTTCAGGATTTTATAACTAGATTAATATAGGGTATTTTAATACCTGCTACAAAAATTGGATTTTAACTTGTTTCCTTTGATTTGGTTCACAAGAATCATTTGATGGTATATATCATATACATTCAATTATACGATGACATATATATAATATATAATAGTGACACGAAAAACAAATAAAAATATAATTTTTTAAAAAAACTTATGCAGGTGAAAGTCTAGGTGCTAAAAGACTTGAAATTTAATTTGTTGCTTTGATTTGGTTCACGAGAATCATTTGAAGATAATGATTCTTTTTTTAAAAAAATATAGTGTTTTCTCGTTTTTTATAAAACAAATAAAATTATTTATTCTTGAATTTATATTTATTTTATCTATTATTCTTATATTAATTTTATTTAAATTTGAATTTTATTTTATTTAAATTTTTTTGAATTTTCTTATTTTGAGATTTTTTTATAAATTCTTTTAAGTTTTTCTTATTTTAATATTTTATTAATAAAATATTTTAATTATTTTGTGATTTTTTAATGTTTATGATTTTTCTGATTTTTTGAATTTTTAATGATTTTTAATGAATTTTTAATGATTTTTAATGAATTTTTATATTTTCTGTATTTTTCTATTTATTTTTTAGTAATTTTTTTTTTTTAAAAACCGACACGTCATCGCTTTTGAACAGTACCGGTCACATTTTTAATTTGATGTACAAGTAAGCCAGATTGGAGGTTTAATATGCTAAATTTGCCAACTTGAGTGTTTAAAGTGCTTGTAAAATACTCTCAGGGTTTAAAGTGTAAGTAGTTGCCACCTTGAAGGTTTTTTTATGCGATTTTCCCTTTTAAAATCAATTGTCGATATATTTTGTGAAGGATAAAAACTTATTAAAACACAACAGTTTATTTTGCATAAAATTGTTGGATAGGCTTCACGTGTGTTAAACCCAAATTATGAATATAATGGGATATTGTCAACAATAAATACAGAACCAAAACCCATATTAACAACACACAAACCACAAATAACATAATATATAATTTATTTGTTTAACGTTTTAACGCTTATCAAAATTAATATAATTTTATATATATTTCAGTTTAGAAAATCTTGAAGATATATATTCAATTTAAATTAATAGAAAAATGCTCTTATTCCTTTTTAGTATAGAAAAACAACCTTATACAAAACATAAACCATAAATGTTTTAAATAAAATATCTACATAATGCATTAATTTCACAATATTCTATAGAATCTTCATTTTATACTATTAAAAATCAAACTCAATAACAATCTTTTCTATTATGATTATAATTATTAAAATCAAAATATCATAATCTATTTAATAGGTACCCGGTTTTTTCTGTCTTTTACACTTTGTTTTATTAAAATTTAAAACTGATTTAGAACCTATTACATCACAAAAGAGAACAATATGACATAATAATATTGAGAAATTAATAGTCTTTCTGAACCAGAAACTAGCGAGGAAAACATCACTCATGACACATTAATGATACTAAACTGATATTGTTTCAAAATAAGGTAGCATACATACTTCAATTCTAATGTTTTAAGGAAAACATGACAATAATTATCATCGTTTTTATAAGTCTTCTTCTTCAATTAACATTATATATTTTGTTCTGGATTATACCATTTAATAAGCTTAAAATGAAAAATAGAATACGATAGATGGTCGGAATTGCCGACAAAGGAAAAAATAGTCGAAATTGATGGTTTACATCCCATACCACCACCGCAAAACGAATGCCCATAAGGATAATAGATGCCTAACTGGTCCGAAATAAACCTTAATCCACCTTCTCCACAAGAGAAGATTGAAGCACAAACCAAGAAAGATAAGAAACAGAACAAGCTAGAGTAGAAGGAGATCATCTATGGCATTGGCGAAGAGGCTCAACCGTCGTAGAGGCTGTGATCTGGATGAATGTTGAGAGGTGGCTGAGAGAATTGAAAGAGAATTAGGGCAAAACCCAAGAAAAGGTGGTTTCAAATATTTGCTCGAAATCCAAGCAACGTAAATAGTTCCTCTTAACAAGAATTAAACCCGAGTCATGGAGTGGCTACTAGACATTCTTTATCATTAGAACGTTGGTACCCGACTTATTCTGTTTAGTAAAGTGTTTAAACAACCTTATACAAATTTAAGTTAAACAATAAAGTATTTATCATTCATAGGTGAGTTGTAGAATTAATTGTTATAATTGGATTGTTTGATGGTTTTTCATTTTTGATTTACTTAAATCGATTCTATAAAAAGAAAATAACTATAAACCAACTTATATCATTTGCTAAATAATCCAAACAATATTAAAATAAAAATATATCCTTATGTTTATGGCAATTATACTGTCAAATATATCCAAATTTATACTTTTAAAATAAATTTTGCAATTAAATTTTTAAATTTTAAACTCACTATCATTTACATAATTAAATTATATTTAACTGTAAAATATAATTAGAAAATGAAAAATATTTTAAAATATTCTTTTTTAAAATTAAAGTTTATTTAATGGATATAAACATAATATTTGTAATATTATTAAACAAAAGAGATTATATATAAATTTTTTTCTTAATTTTATAAATTATAAATTCAAATACTGTACTTAAAATTCTATATGAGAGTACTGAGCAAATAGTATTTAGAGAGTTAGCATTTGGTAAATTGTTTTCTAATAAATGTTGACTAAATAATAAAGAGCATAACGATTATGCTAATGTTTTATCAATCAAGGTTTTATAATTATAAAACACAGTTAGCGGATATAAATAACAATAAATAACAAATAGTATTAGCTTTACCCAAGAAATGTGGTAGCTACAGATGGCTTCTACTAGAGAATCATCTTTTTCAAATATCTTAAATCATTCAAAAGAGGATGCTAAATTTAAAAGAAACCGTTAAGTTCATGGAACCAAAAAAAAAAAAAAAGTTCATGGAACCAATATAACTATGGGCAAAGAATCATTAAAGCTAATATTTTCAAACAAAAAAAAAGAGAAAATATTTTTATAATCATTAAAGTCAATGAAGGCTTTATAATTATAAAACACAATTAGCGAATATAAACAATAAACAGTATTTACCCAACAAATGTGGTAGCCACAGATAGCTTCTACTAGAGAATCATCTTTTTCAAAAATCTTAAATCCTTCAAATGAGGATGATAAATTTAAAAGAAACCGTTTCGTTCATGGAACCAATATATAACTATGGGCAAATAATCATTAAAGCTAATGTTTTCACACAAAAAGGTAAAAATATTTATATAAATAACATTATTTCTTATAATTTTTTTTTTACAGTTAGACTAACTCTTAACTTTTTTTGTCAAACAGACTAACTCTTAATATTTATCGAAATTGAAGGGTGTAAAAGTTATGTATCATGCAAAAAGATGTGTTGCTCATGTCTAATGACAACTTACTACGGTTTTTTTTTTTATTATTGAGAACTTCAATATAAAATACTGTAAAATCTATCTTCATCAAATTAATAGATAATCACCAGTGAATGGTTTTACAGAAATGAAAGCAGGCTGTACAAGTTAATGAAATGAATAAAACTAAAATATTAACAAATCAAATTCTCACAACCTTATTTACATTGTCATAGAGTTATATAGTATGTACAATAATTTTTTTAAATAAAATCTATATTAGTTTGATCATATAAACTAATTTATTAATTCAAACAGAAAATTATCTGCGCAACGATGCATATTAACTCTAGTTAAAAGTTAAAGGGCTTTTTGCAAATTTGACTCAAAACTCATGGTCAAACACAAAACTAACTTCTTCTTTTATCTCATCTTGTTTTTGTCATATCCACCCCACATGTTCATTTTATTTACGAAAATACCATTAAATTTTTTTTTTTACTTTTTTCGAAAATGGCCTTTTTACTCTCTCAACCTCATCATCTTCAAGTATTTACAACATTGCCATTGCCATTGCCATGAATACTCCCAACAACCTTGTACAACCCAACAACCTTGTACAACCAAGGTTTGAAGCTTTTAATGCACTTAAAATCGATACTCATACTCTCTTTCTCAACTGTTATGAACTAAAAACAACATCTCCTTCACTTTGTCTCCATATTCATGCCAAAAACCCAAGCTTTTTGATAGCAAATTTTTTATGGTTGATAGAGCCATTTAAGCATACAATTGTTGGTGGGTTACTTTCGTTCGATGTTCTGGGTGGTTGGAGAAGTCTCTGTGTGCAAAGGAAGTCATCTCACCTAGTTTAAGGTT
>CAKOAT010183266.1:0-11284 GCA_932364175.1 Eruca vesicaria subsp. sativa
ATGCATGGGGTTTACCAACTCCCCACGCACACACACATGGAACCGCAAAGCTAGTTCCGGCTTGGGAACCTCACGGCCCAAGCTCTCCACCTGCAACCACACACGGTTAGTCACACACAACACTCCCACACCCTAAGGGAACCCACCTAAGGTCTTGAGAAACCGCAAGGATCTCCAAAAGCCAAAGACCTAAGGTTAACACCAAAATCAGTTATAAATGGGGCTCACAGGTAAAAAGGGAGAAACGAAATCTAAACCACAACCAAAGCTCTTACCACCCTTCCTAGCACACTACAGCACCTCCTAGGTTAAGGATAACACACGCAAAGAGCCTCCGGAAAACTCCCCGAAAACGCTAACTAAACTTCACCCGAGAAACACCAAACTCACAGTTTCTCTCTCTAAGCTCACCACTCTCTCTCTCTAAGGTGGCTTTCGGTTTTGGGGTGAAGAAACTGAATGGGAGGGGTCTGGTATTTATAGGAAAAGAGGGCTGAGGATGGCTGGACATGTGGACTTTGTGCATGCAAAAATATGGACATGTGTCCCACTTAACATTTCTTTAATATTTTCCATTCCTTAGTCACCAAGTCTTCACTTCCCAAGCTGGCACCTGCCCCATTCTAGAAGAAATCCACCTTGGCCACCAAGTTTCCCTCTTGACCAATCAGAAGATGCCACGCAACCTCCACATCATCATTTCGGCACCAATGGGAGCCCGACACCTCAGCTCGGTTCCCACTTTCTTGGAGCTTCTTAAAAATCCAAATTTGATGATAGGTGAAGAAAGAAATGCATTCCAAGTTCATCCAATAGCATTTGGGTGAAGAAGATCCCATTTCGGCTCTACCGGGTCCTTCCGGCTAGATCTGTGACCAACTCTTGATTCATCTCGAACCAACTTGATTCTAGCTCGACCATATGTCTTAAAATAACCTCCTTTAGATACTTGGACAAAGAACCTTCACCTTTACACACTTCCAAAATATCGCCCGGTGCTAAACCTCCGTATAGACCGTTTCTGAACCTCCATCGATCATCTACACTTTGGCTCGACCCAACTTCATTCTGACTCGACCAAAGGAGAATATTATAGGATATTACTCCAAATCCTAGTTCAGAATGTTTATTTGAAGTCTTTGAAAATTCACCGTGCTCGACCACGACCATATCGAAGCTCCGGTTCTGCCTATTCGACCAACTCTGGATTTTACTCAACCAAACTCCAAATTGCTTCGACCGAACCTCTAGTCTTCACTTCTATTACCATCCCGCGGCAAGTCTTGGTCGATCCTGGGTCGTTGACTTTCATTGACTTGGGACTTCTGATCAGGGGTATTACATTCTCCCGTCCTTAAATGAATTCGTCCTCGAATTCCCAAGACATTTCTCGCTTATACCGCCATTTTACTAATTTTCTTCAGCTTGCTCCTAACCGCTTCTTCCCTTGAGCTTCCACCATTTATCTTAATCCTTCTTCTTAGTTCCTGGTTCATTCCTCCGGTTTACATGCTTCACTCGGTCTCCTTGATTTACTTTCTGGTCCGCCGTTGCTGATGTCGTACCTTGCTTCCACCATCTGATCCTGGTTCCACCATTTGATTCATCCCTTCTTTCACCATGTCTTTCTTGATCTGCTTCCTTGGTTCTCCTTCGCCAATGTCACCGTTGACCCCTATCACCATATATCTTCTCCTTACGCGGCTCGAACTACAATTCCTCTGGTGTTCATTTCAACCTTCTTCTTCATTTGTCGATGCCACTAACTGCTTCCACCTTCTCTTTCTTATGACTACTTATGTTGAATGCTTATGCTTCGGTTGCACAATTCCGACTTCTTATTCCTTCTTCTGGACTCCATTAAGTTCGCTCCATACATTAACCGCCTTATGCTGCTCGAACTTGAACTCTTCTTGCATTTGCTGTCGCTTCTTTCGTTCTTCTGCCTTTGCTCTGATTCTTATTCCCCAAATGTCTTTCATCCACCGGTCTTCTTTCTTTGATCCTTGCGTCTTCCGCTGACCAAGCTTCCTCGATCTTCTTTCCAACTCCTAGTCTTGATATCACCATTTGATGCTGCTTCCGTCAAACTTATACGGCCACCATTTGACTTAGACTACTACCATCTAACCCATGGTACCATCATTTGACTTCTGATACCACCGGTTAGTTTTTGACGCCACTATTTGCTCCTCTCATGACTTGAATTCTCCGGTACCTAAGCTCCATACTTTTTCTTCCTTGGTCTTTGCTTGGTGTCTCCCCTCCTTAGGAAACAACTTAGTCTTGATCACCAATACACACGCCAGATCCAAGCTTGAACTTCACTCTCTACTAGGCTTCACGTCAAGACTTCTTCGGGTTTGTCTTCCACTTAACATCTCTTCTCAGACTCTTGGGCTTCATACTTTCTTGGACTCTTTCTAAGTCTCTCCAGTCTTGATCTTCTTCTTGATAATCTTCAAGGAAACCTCGGGCACTTCTTCTTCAAGGCAATTCTGCACTCCCTTGAGATGCCACCATTCGCTACTGCATTGGATTCCTCCGGGCCTTCTCATCCCATACAAATGGTACATCCTTCTTGGTTAGCTTCGTCAATGGCTTGGCAATAGATGAAAATCCCTTGACGTAGCTTCGGTAGTAGCCCGCCAACCCAAGAAACACTACAAAAAATATCGGTATTGGTAGCACCCGAAAAACGCTATTATAGGATTTTCGTAGCGTTTCGAAGAACGCCGTGACAGCCGCAGCTATGGTAGACCCCCCGCCTATCGTAACGTATTTTCGTGTGCTATAAAAACTAAAGATATTATAGCATTTATACTACGCTATATTAAAATGTTTTAACAACACCATAATTTTGCTATTATATGGTTTTCTATGGCATTTTTCACATGCCACAACATAATTTATAATGACATATTTATAATGTTATAATTAATTATAAAATAATTAAAAATATTAAATTAATTGTCAAAATTTAATTAATTAACAATAGTTCGGTTTGCAAAAGGTTTCGGTTTATATAATAAATTCGGTTTACACCTGATCTCGGTTCATAGATTAAACCAGATTACATTTTTTTGAGTTTACAAATTAAACCGGTTTACATACAAACCGGGTTTAAAATTAATTAACTAACAAAAACCTAATTAACCTAAATCTAAACCTAAGGAGCCGCTACCAGAGCCTCTGCCTCCGCCTCCAGCCTCCGCATACAACGCCTAGAGCCTCCAGAGCATCCGCCTCAGGCCTCGGTTCTCTTACTCCAGCCTCCACAAACTCTATTCCCTTACGCCAGTCGTATACCTCCTCTAGTTCTTCTTCACTCGTTCAACTTTTCTACCTTAACCAAAATCACACAGAAGAGAGATGATGAGAAAGTAGTTATTTGTAGATCTAAAAAAGGTGAGGGGATTCATTACAATTGACATAGCCAGTATGGAGATACATGGAGCCGTGGAGAGAGAGAGTCTCTCTCTCTCTCTCTCTCTCTCTCTCTCTCTCTCTCTCTCTAGAGACGTAGAGAGGAGCCGTGGAGAGTAGAGAAAGAGAGTCTGAGAGGAGACGCAGAGAGAAGGCGTGGAGAGTGAGAGAGAGTCGGAGAGGAGGAGTGATGTAGTGAGAAAGAGCCGAAGAATAGGAGATACACAGAGAAAGAGAGAGATGGAGAAGATGGTACATCTTGTTTGGAGAGAGAGAGAAAAAGAAAGTGTGTTTGGTATATTCTCGTGAGAGAAGAGAGAGGTGTAATCTTTGCCTTTTAAAAATTAACCAATGAGAAAAGAGCATGAGGATAACCAAACTCTTCATTTCTGGCCATTGGATTAGACTCAATCTATGGCCTATATTGATCAATTAATAAAACTGTTATATCATTAAATCATTATTTTAGTAATTGAAATTATATGTTTTGATTAATTTATTTATGTAGTAATTAAGTTACTCATTTACATTTATAAAAATAATCATATAAGATTAATAAAATAATTAGATTTAACTTTTATGAGCAATTTTAAGTAAAATAAAACTAATGATATAAGATTAAAAAATGATTAGTGAGTTTAGGATTTGGAATATAGTGTTTTGTGTTTATATTTACGATTTAATATAAGATTTTGAGCTTAAATTTAAGATTTGAATTTCAATATTAAAAAGACTAGAGTTTTAACATTTTAGTTATAGTTAGGGTATACGATCATTTTTGGGTATGATATATATTAGTCTATTGTTTAGGGTTTGAGGTTTGATTTAATTAATATATCAAAATAAAATTCTAAAAATAGGAAAATGTGAATTTAAACTTAATATATGAGACCATACTATGAAAATATATTAGTTTTATGGGTTGTGTTTAAAATTTGGGGGTTAGGGTTTGAAATATGATATAAGTTTGGGGGTTAATTTAAGGTTTGAAGTATCCTATGATTATTGTTTTGTGGTTTAAGTTTATTTTGTAAACCTATAATCTGAAATGTTATATATAACTTGGATTAGTATATTTATCTTCTAGGAAACATAATTTATTTAAAATTTAAGATTGTATGTTTTATGATAGGTAGTAATATGAAGTATATGGTTTAGGGTTAAAGTTATATTATGAAAAGATTGAAACTTAAAAATTTATGTGTAGGGTGTAAACTAATTATATATGTATATAATTTTTTTAACTAGGTGCTTTATAAATATAAATATAATTTAGTTTTTAAAATAATCTTTATGTTTAGGGTATTGAAGATTTGAGTTGGGTACGTTTACAAAATAAAGTGCTAGTTGGGTACGTTTACATAAACCCCAAATCTTAAACCCCAAATTAAACATATACCCAACACTAACTATGAAATCTTAGACTTATGTTGTTCGTAAAAGTTTAATCTTAAATTTTAAATCTAACTAAACCCAAAAATATATTGCATAAGTTAGAAATTGAAAATTGATTTATAACTAAAATAGATATTGCATTAAATTCATAAAACATTCATTTTACATAGAATATTTCCAAGTCTTACACTGACATCATACAAATCTTATACTAACAACATAAGGCTTTGCCAAATCGTAAAAAAAAAACTAACTTCAAGTGTTACTTTCAATGAATAGACGAGCGAAGGAAAGAGAATAAAAGCTTTCTTCACATGGAGATCAACCATGGTAATATCTGGAACACCAGCCTTCGTCAGGGGAGTGTCTGAAACCTTTTTACCAGATCCTGCAATGCATGTCAAGTACTTATCACAATCAAAAACTTATTTTTGTCAACTCTCTATCATACAACACTAAAGTTCATCACAAAGCAAAACTAATGTAACATCATGGAAACAATTATCTCAGAACTTGACAGTGATTAATGGGAAATTAAGCATCAGATTGCAATGGAATCTTAATTAAGAACACAAAGCTAGGGCAAAGAAAGAAACCTAATAGCCTTTATCAATCAAAGTTGAAATCTTTTTCGTAATCCAAAAATACCTCCTAATAACTTTTATGAATGATTTAACTTCAGAGACCAAACTGAACAAAGAAACTAATGACAGAGAAACTAGTGATTAGGAGTTTGCAATATTACCTAACGACAGAGAAACTTGTAGCAGTTTCTGATGATATATGATGAGATTAAAACTCAAGCACAGAGCAAAATGTTTGAGGTGAAAATGGTTTGAACAATATAAAGAGAGATGAGGGCGAACAAAGACGTTTTATTAGATCTGAACAAGAGTTACAAAGAGGAGAGTAAATCGGCGAACTAGCCGGAAGTACAAGATGGTGAGTAAACGGGAAGGTGACTAAACAGGAGGGTGACTAAACGAGACGGTGACTAAACAGGAAGGTGAGTAAACCCTAGATCTAACCACCTAATCGCTAAGAAACCCTAGATCTAGCCGCCAAGTGAGTATGTCGAATTCCGGATCCCCTTTCCCTTTGCTGCCTCCCTCCTTTTATAGATCCAATCTTCGTGTTCGCCCTAACTTACCCGAGCCTTGTTGGGCCTTATTACTGCTAGGCCCGTTTAGTAGTTCGGGTAAATCGTACTTCCGCCGACTCTTCTAAAACACGTTTAGTCGCGCTACTAAACGCGTCTCATACCGAGTCGTTTTGGTGTTACCCGGTGGGCCGAGTATATTGTCATGATGGGCTAAGTTTCCCTCATTCGATGGGCCTTGAGAGGGGTATTACCCATCTCCTACAATAAGTCCCCCCAGTTCACTTGTGAGTCCGTAGGATTCTAAGTGAATTTATGGATCAGGTTTGATCAAATGGGGAAACTTGCAAGAATGCATGTTTAGGCGACTCCTCCGACGCGTCTAGTCTCGCGGCTAGAACGTCGATCACAAGCGCGTTTAGGCGGCACCCCGAACATGTTTAGTCTCGCGACTAGAGCGTCGAGCATGAGCATGTTTAGGCGACGCCTCGAACATGTCTAGTCTCGCGGCTAGAACGTCGATCATGAGCACGTTTAGGCGACACCTCGAGCAGGTCTAGTCTCGCGACTAGGACGTCAATCATGAGCACGTTTAGGCGACACCTCAAGCAGGTCTAGTCTCGCGACTGGGACGTCGATCATGAGCATGTTTAGGCGATACCTCGAGCAGGTCTAGTCTCGCGACTAGGACGTCAATCCTGAACACGTTTAGGCGACACCTCGAGCAGGTCTAGTCTCGCGACTAGGATGTCCTCCGTTGTCGCGTAAATGCACCGGTTTGGGCTTGCCTAGTAGTGCGACTAGAATGTTAGTCGCGAGCACGTCTAGGCGACAACTCGGGCGTGTCTAGTCTCGCGACTAGAGTGTCGGCCAAGAGCACGCTTAGGCGACGTCTTGAGCATGTCTAGTCTCGCGACTAGGAAGTCTCATGCTGTCGCGTAAAGGCGTCATCTTGAGCTTATTTAGTAGCATGACTGAGTTGATGCATGTGAGGGTGCGTTTAGGCGGCACCTTGAGCGCGTCTAGTCTCGCGACTAGAGTGTCGGCCAAGAGCACGCTTAGGCGACGCCTTGAGCGTGTCTAGTCTCGCGACTAGGAAGTCTCATGCCGTCGCGTAAAGGCGTCATCTTGAGCTTATTTAGTAGCATGACTGAGTTGATGCATGTGAGGGTGCGTTTAGGCGACACCTTGAGCGCGTCTAGTCTCGCGACTAGTGTGTTTCCTATTGCTTCATAAAGACATCTGAATTATTAACTAAGTTATCACTCGTGGAGCAACACTTAGTCTGAGTAGATCTTCTGAGTTGAGAGGCACATTCAGCCTCTAACCGTCTTCTGGTTCAATCTCAATCGCTGCTTGGTTTAGCTCTGGTTTAATCTCGGTTGGGGTAGACCGGTCTCAAGGGTTTAACCAAACTGGATTAGGTTAAGGGTTAATAGATCTTGGATAATCTCCTGGGTTTTTGCAGTTAATGGGCTTATTTAGGCCCGTTTAAATGCATTAATTGCACTTAGAGAATCGTGCCTCTCGTCTTTGCTATAAATAGGTAGATTCTCTCCTTCTTTCATTATTCTTCTCTGCAAACTCAGGTACTTTCTTCTCTCCCTTCTCTCTACTTTTAGCTTTCTCTCTCTCTAAGTACTCTGTTTCGAGTTATGGCTTCGTCGGGACGATTATCTCGTGAGGAAAAAGGCAAAGGGATTGCCTGCGCCACCGGTCAAACCGATGATGTTACAGCGAACGGAAGTCCAATAGAAGACTTCAGTTTGATTCATCGCGACGCCTTGCGTAGGGAGAGGCTCGAGCCGCACAGGGACTCGGCAACGGATTTAGCGAGTGAGGAGAATGATTCAGCCGCTGAAGAAGGGGATTCTAGTCGCGCGGCTAGCGGGTCTGAGCGAGAGGAGGGCGATTTATCCGGCGAAAAAGAGAGTGATGAGGGAGATTCTAGTCGCTCGGGTAACGAGTCCGATCCGGGGGATGCCGAAAACTCGAGCTCTGATGAGGATGGTGAAGATACGGCGTCGCCGGATCAGAGCCCTCGAACTTTATGGTTAAGGCATCGAATCATCAGATTCGATTTAATCGAATGCAAGCCGACCATTCTTCGTCTCGATGGTACCTTCGAGGAGCTGAATGCTCTTCCTCCAGAGTCGGCGCGGGATCCTTGGGCAGAAGGCCAGCGTTGGGAGAATGTCTTCGGAACTCGATCTAATCATTCGACCGTAAGAAGTATTCTGCAGTCTTGCAGAGGAGCCGGCGTGACTTACGCGATTCCTACCCAGGAGCAGAGGCCTTGGTCGCCTCCAACCGGCTTCCAGTGTATTTATGAATCGTACTTCGAGGACGACTCGAAGCTTTGGTTCCCAATTCCGCGTTTGATCTCGGCATATGCGAGGAGGCGAGGAGTAGCAATCAGCCTGCTGAAGATTGGCTCGATTCGGAACGCTGTTATGTTGATGGTGCTGGCTGCGGAGATAGATGTTCCCATGAGCGTGAGAGTGTTCGAAGAGTTGACTTCTACGAAGGCGGAGAGGGGAGGTCTGTTCTCCGTTAAGATGCGCCCGAGTTATAACGTGTTGACCGGTCAGCCTCGCAAGACGCCGAACTGGCAGCGTTCGTACTTCTATGTCAGAGCTGATAAGTATGCATTTGCGTAAGCCATTGAAGACGACTTCCCCGTGCTATGGAACAAAGAAATTGGTAGAGAACGCGCACCGTGTTATTTACCACGTTCGTCGGTTTTCTAACCTTCCCCTTTTCTTTTGCAGGTCGTCATCCGAATACGATCGCGTACCCGGAAAACTTCTTCGAGATCGCACAAGCCATTGCAACTCAAAGTCATCTGAATTGGCCGGATCTTAGTCGTGAGTGGATTCGTCGACAACAGGCTCGCATAGAGAGAGGTAAAGGTTTCTTTTTGTAAGTTCAACTTTAGGTCCCAGCTAATAGACTGACAGTTGTCTTTTTCTCTCTGTTTTCGCAGTTGATTGGGAATCAAGGCAACCGTTGATAATCTCGGCACGAAAGTCCAGATTGTCCTTGTTTACCCGGAAACAACAGAAACTGCTCAAGCAAGCGAGGGAGATGTCGGGAAGACCGGATTTGAGCGCTTTACTTAAGGGGAAACTCCAGTTGCTGAAGAAAACGACTTCTAGGGTCATTCCGGCTGGCGACGACAACGTTGACGTTACTCCACAAACCGCCCCAAGTCAAAACATCCCGTCTGAAGTCGATCCTCCGGCTCCTGAAGAGAAGAAGAAGAAGAAGAAGCGGAAGATCCCCGTGACGAAGGAAGTGGGGTCGTCGGCTGAGGTTAATCCTTCCGAAGGGCGTGCTGACAGTCTGGAGACAAGGGAGGGGGAGAGAGAGCCGCGTGACGGTTCTGCCGATGGCGATCCTAAGGAGAAGGATCCGGAGGGAGGTCCGAAGAAAAAGAGGAGAAAGATTGCTAAGGAGGCATCGAAATCTCTAAGTCCCAAACCTCTTTCGGTGGATACTTCGGGGGCGATCGATGCCGGTGGTGACGGGACTGAAGCGCGCAACCAATCGACCGAGCTTCTCCCAACTGACGTTCCTTCGAAGAGGAAGTCACCCTTTCGGAGGAGCCTTTCAGAAGGTGACTCCAAGAGACCCTGGATCGAGTTCGCGGATCGCGTGAGCTTCTCGTATGACGAGAGGACTCCTTTGATTCATAATCCGGGTCCGTGCGCGGAGCTTACTCGTCAAATCCGAGGCGGTCCGGTTGATCTGCCTCCTGTGGGAAATCTCTTTTTTAAAGAAGATTACGCGGAAGCCGCTCTTCAACACAGACGGGTAAATTTTTTTTTTTTGATCGATGGTTGCGTTGTTGCAGCAGCATCTCTTTCTTCGTTATAGCTAAATGTTTTATTCGTTCGCTTTTCAGGCTGATGGGAGTATGAACGTGCTCGTTGAGAAGTACGACAGGACGTTGAAGCAAACGATGACCCTTCTTGGTAATGCGGAAGGACTTGCCCGCGCGAGACTTGGCACTATCGAGCAGATGAAGGCCGATACTAAGAGGGAGAAGGATATACTTCGCGAGAAGTTCGTAGGGTTTGAGAAAGTACTCAAAGTCGATCGTGCGGCGAAAAAACTGCTTACGCGTGAGAAGGCAAGTCTCGAGAAAGCCAATGCTGCACTGGAGCCGGAGAGGCCGAGCTTCTAGCCGAAAGAGATGCAGTGACGCAGAAGCTGTTCGATGAGAGGAAACGCCTGCGGGAATCTCGAAGTCTAGAGGTTACGCGCGAGAGGGTGCGCGTTGAGGCGGCCATGACTGACAAGGTTAACCGTTGCATCAATCGTGTTCGGGCTTACCTTGAGCGTCGCAGCCAATTCGATCAGGAGCAAAGTCTGCTGGATCAAGCTTCTGGGACGAAGAAGTGCCTCGAGATGATCCAGGAAGAAAAGGTGGGAATCACGCAAGAGCTAATCGATGTCTTCGGCGCTCAGGAGATGGAGCATGAAGCCAACGTTGCTAAGCTGAAGGTGACTCCTCTGTCTGATGCTGATTTCGTCCTCTCGCCGTTGATTCTCCCTTCTAGGTTCGTGAATGAGGAGTTTGCTGCTATGCTCGACCCGTACGGGTCTAACGATGACTTAGTTACATCGGAGACGGCTTCGCAACTCCGGACATCAGGTGAAGCTCTTGGGAATGAGTCGACCGGTCAGTCGCAAGAGTTGCCGAGAGGGCCGTCTCAAAAAGAAGGCGAAGACAGAGTGGAAGAGCCGCCGAGAGAACCAGGTGTAACGGAAGAGCCGCTTGCTGAGAATTCTGCTTCCCCGACTCAAGTTGAACGGAAGGAGTTGTCTGAAGAGGTTGGCGAAGATGTGCCGGCATCGTTAGTCGATCTAGTGGAGAGTCTTGCCACTGATCGTGGTAGTGAAGTCGTAAAAGGATCGGCATCTGAGCTAGCTGCCACCATCTCTGAAGATCCTTTTGGTTCGAAAGAGAACGCATCCTAATTGCCTCTTGTTGTATTGATATTTACCTTAGGGATTTCTTGTTGTATTTTTCTTCGGAGATTCTGTTGGTCCTTTGTTGTAAAACTTTAGCTCGGTTTGCCGCCTTCTGAGCGTGCTTTAATCCAAGATTTTCTAAAAAATATGGCTTAAGTGTTTGAGAGTTTATCCCAAGTTTACTGTTATTTGCGCATATACGTTCCTGAAAGAAAGGTTCCAGATCGGCTAGTCGGTGACCTAACGAGTTTAGTCGGCCAAAACATTTACTCGTTTAGTCGGATAGCGGTCCGGATTTCCTTCATATGTCGATCCTGATGGGATGCGACTTTTGGTCCCTCAACCAAGTGTCTGATCAGGACATGGCTGATTTGTGGGTGCGAG
>CAKOAT010183266.1:26762-49618 GCA_932364175.1 Eruca vesicaria subsp. sativa
TGATTCCTCCCGAACCAACTTGATTCTAGCTCGACCATATGTCTTAAAATAACCTCCTTTAGATACTTGGACAAAGAACCTTCACCTTTACACACTTCCAAAATATCGCCCGGTGCTAAACCTCTGTATAGACCGTTTCTGAACCTCCATCGATCATCTACACTTTGGCTCGACCCAACTTCATTCTGACTCGACCAAACATCTTATAATATCCTATAATGAGGTTTAGGATCAAGTCTTACTTTATTTGAAGTCTTTGAAAATTCACCGTGCTCGACCACAACCATATCGAAGCTCCGGTTCTGCCTATTCGACCAACTCTGGAATTTACTCAACCAAACTCCAAATTGCTTCGACCGAACCTCTAGTCTTCACTTCTATTACCATCCCGTGGCAAGTCTTGGTCGATCCTGGGTCGTTGACTTTCATTGACTTGGGACTTCTGATCAGGGGTATTACACAGACTATTCGTATGAGGCTGTGATGGCGAAGCAGAAGAAGCGTTTAGCTAAGAGAGAGAAGAAGAAGAACGGATCCGCTAACCCCGGGAAGGTTATGTGGGATCAGTGGGATCCTATCGTGGTATCGCCGGATTCGAGCGAAGTTGGACCTGAGATCCCGGATATAAAGGGCGAAGTTGATCAGTCTGCTTTTGATGACTTCGATGTTTGATGTTCTTAGTTTTTTCGATTTTGTCGTTGTTTTTCCGGGACTGGCCGTTGGTGGCTTTGAATCCCTACCGCTGGGCGGTGTGTATTCGAATGCTTTTAATAAAACATTTTCTAAGTATGAGATTCGTTTTTTTTTTTATATTAGATGTAGAGGGAAGAATACGAGTTGTCATCTCATACCTAACTCTTAGGTGTAGATCGTCCGATTCGTTAACTCGGGAGACTTCGATTTTCGCGAGTGTTTAGATGTGGGCGAAGAGACATGCCTTTAGGATCTCGATTCATGCCTTGAGATGTTAGCGACCAGTGTGCTGGGTTTAGGGCAAGACCTAGGTTTACTTTCGGATTGGGGCCGTGCGATGACTAATCGGCTTTCGTTTTGCCCGTTGCAATTTTAACCTGATTCCATACCGATTTAGAATCCGCGATAGGTTCTCGGCTTATACGATTCGTCTGGTTGGAATCGAGCATCTCACTGGGAGACTGTCCCGGAAGTGCTGACCAAAAATTTGGATTTCTTTTATAGCGTGCTATTTTATCCTCGTCGGATGTATGCGGACCGATAGGTCAGTGCGTTTGTTTAGGACGGCTAGCGTGCTCGACGGGGCCAATCGCCGAGCGTTCGTGTTTTTATAGTCGCAGACGGACTTTTGAGGAAATATTTTTCTTCGAGAATTTAGGCGACGTCTCGCCTGTTCTTTCCGAAAATATTTTGATATGCAAATTTTTATAAAATGATTGAGTAGTTGTTACTGCGGAAGCGATTTTCCGGATTTGCGTTTTTCGATGGTAGCGGAGATATTCTAACTTTGTCTTTATTAAAAATTTCAAAAAAAATTTCGACTACAAAGTTAAAAGAAATTTTGTAAAATTTTTTTGGGAGTATACGAATACTCGTATACTCACCCACTCCCCCCCCCCCCCCCCCCCCCCCGCTTTGGAAAGGGGGATAGCTGAACTCGTCTTTAGGCGAGCTGCCTACGTATTCCTTTCGGAAATCAAGCAATCTCGTAGTTCTGATAGTTTTCGCGAGTATGCTTACTCGGCTGTCATAGACTTCTCGATCACTTTAGTCGCGGGATCGATGTCTTTGTCCGGGATTGTCTCCTCCGTTTGGACGGAAGCGATGGGTGCGGAAACTTCTGGTTTCTCGGCCGTTGCTTGCTTCGGGTCGTTGTCTGCGGGCGGTGGCGTGACCTTTGCCCGTTTTGGTTTCACGATCGCGACCGCCAATTGCCTTAGCTTATGTTCGGCCAGGAAGCAAGATCGCGACTGTCTTTGGCATCCCCGAATTACTGCGACTCCCGTAGGCGTCGGGAATTTGATGCCTAAGTGATACGTGGACAGAACCGCCTTCATGGAATTTATCCAAGGCGTGCCCATAATCACGTTGTAGATAGCCGGGACATCGACTACCGCGAAGTTAACGATTTTCGTCACTTCTTTCACGACGACCGGTAGTCGGATTGATCCCAAGGTCATTGACGTTTCGCCGGAGAAACTAGTCAGTGGTTTTGGAATCAGCTCGACTTCCAAGAGTTCGATTCCCATTCGTGCTAGAGTGTTGCGGAAGATGACGTTGACCGTGCTTCCGGTATCAACCAGGATTCGCGCAACCTCTAGATCGCTTATCACCAAATCGATGACGAGGGGATCGGCATGCGGTTGGTCGATTCCGCCGGTTTCAGCATCGTTGAAAGAGATTACTCCTGTCGGAGAATCGTCCATCGGCACCTTCCAACTCGAGCCGGTTTCGGCTTTACGTTGGTAGGATTTTACTGACGAGACGGTGTCGTTAAAGTATGGCGATTCGCCGATGATCATGTTGATTTTTCGGCGGTTAGCGTCGTTACCCTTCTCGTCTGTTCTTCTTCCGCGTTTTTCGCCCGACTGATTTCCCTGAGGCGAGGTTTGCGCATTTTTGTCATTCTTCGGGACGCGGTCCGAATCGCGGATGAGATCCTTGACGCTTGATATCNGGTTAGCGTCGTTACCCTTCTCGTCTGTTCTTCTTCCGCGTTTTTCGCCCGACTGATTTCCCTGAGGCGAGGTTTGCGCATTTTTGTCATTCTTCGGGACGCGGTCCGAATCGCGGATGAGATCCTTGACGCTTGATATCTCGGAAAGTTCTCCCGCGACTAACTTTGCGGCCAGCCTGGCGCCGAGAACTTTGCAGTTTACGGTGGAATGACCATGGGTTTTGTGGAGGTCGCAGAATGAATTCTCATCGTAATTCGAATTTCTCGTCCACGTGTTTCCCGTAGTTCGCCCTTGCTCCGAACCGGAGTTGATGGCGTAGTTATGCGCCCCTCGGAGATCCTGTCCCTCGTGATGGACGAATTTGTCGTTACGAGAGCTTTTCTTTTTCTTCTTCTGCTCGGACGCATTGTCCCTCGCGGATGTTTTCGTCGGCTTATGCTTCTCGGACAGGATTTTTGTTTCCTCCTCGATAGTTATGAAGTCGGTGGCCTTATGGAGCGCATCCTGGATCGTCCGCGGTTTCTCGAGAGTTATCCATCTGCGGAACTCCGATTTATACCAGAGCGATTTTCTTAACGCGTCGATGGCGACTTTGTCGCTGATCCCGCTAACCCTAGCCATGACGAGTTTGAATCTACTCATGAAATCGCGGAGAGGCTCGTCCTCCTCGTGCACCAAGCTCCAGAGATCGGCGTCGGAGGTTTCCGGGTTAATGAACATTGAGTACTGTTTCAGGAACTCCGAAGCCAATCGACGGAAACTTCCGATGGAGTTTCGCCTAAGTTTGGCGAACCATTCGAGCGCAGCTCCTTCTAGGTTTCGACGAAGAGGCGGCAGTAGCCTGCGTCCTTTTCGTGGTCCTTGAGCTTGGCTCGTCCCATGGTGATCTGGAATGCTTGCAGGTGCGCTTTGGGATCGGTCGTCCCGTCGTAACTTGGCACCTTAAGCTTTCCGGGATCAGGCAGTTTGATCTCGGTGATGCAAGCCGTGAAGGGCGTTTTCCGATACTCGTACAGCAGCCGATCGATCTCGGGTGCGGCGCTGGTCGCGTGGTGAATCTGAGATTTCACCGCTTTTACCGCTGCGGCCGTTTTGGTAATGTATTCGCGGAGATCACGAATCTCGGTCTGATTGCCAGCAGTTTTCCGACCCTGTCAGCGTTTGCTGCGAGTGACCGGAGACCGCTCCTCGGCGGTTTTTGCGTATCGCGCGAAATCGGGTTCCCCTTCGTCTCCAGTAAAGGAACGTTCGGGAGACGACTCCGGTTGAGGACTGCGAGTTTTCCTTCTCCTAGGATGAACGTCGGCGTCTTCGTCTATCGAGTCAGCCTGGTCGCTCGTTTCCAGGTTGACCCTTTCAATGCCGTTGCCTTCGGTCTCCTGTTCGCGAGTAGGAGATTTTTCCGATTCGTTCAGCGTCGTGTCAAGGTTTTCTTTTCCGGAATCCTTTCCCGGTACGTTTCCCTGATCGATTCTGGGACGATCCGTAGGAGCGCCAAAATCGAGTCTCCTTCCGCGGATTTTGGTAGTTCCGCGGGGGCGAATTGCTTTGGTTCTCGCAGTTAGGGTTTCGAGCCGTTTTGCGAGTGAGCCAATGAGCTTTTCCTGCTCTTCCGTTTTTTTTTAAACTCGGAAAGCATCTTTTCGACGGTCTCGGCATTAGCGTTCGTAGCGTTGGCCGCAGGCGCGTCTTTTGGTAGTGGTGTTTCAACGTTGTCGCGTTCGTCGCGAGTTTGGTTGTCACCAGCCATCGTTTCTTCGTTGGACATGTTGCGGTTACGGTGTAAGATAGATCCGACCCCCCCTCCTTCTAGCGCCAAACTGTGGGAGTCGATTTCATCCTACTGTCAAATAAATCGTAAATAAGGAAACTTCGGGAAAACCCTAAGTTTCCAGAGGAACCGGCTATCTGCGAGAACCGCACAACAAAGATTAAGATGACGAAAAGACTTAGAATTAAAACGAAAATAAGCGAGATTGAAAGCAAGAAGGTTCTTATTCCGAATCTGCGTTGAACTGGTACAAAGAGAGTAGCCGAAGACGTAAGAACTAGAAAACCCTAGTTGAGACGCAGCTCGCTAACAGAAAAACGGAAAGATTCCTAAATGCTAGTTTTGGTGGTGAGAGCTCTGAATTTCGTGTGTGTACTTCTGCCCTAGACCTCCTCTTTATATACTCCTCGTCTTGGCTATCCGATCTTTCCATTTCGCCCAGATTTGACTAAATCGGGAATTTTCCATTCTTCTCGATCCTTCCTTTTCTTCTGCGGAAATCTTCTATTTCTCTTCAAACCTTCCTTTTATCTTTAAACTTGACTTTTATTTTCCTTCTGCGAGTAAACCGTCANTCTCGATCCTTCCTTTTCTTCTGCGGAAATCTTCTATTTCTCTTCAAACCTTCCTTTTATCTTTAAACTTGACTTTTATTTTCCTTCTGCGAGTAAACCGTCAAAACGTTATCAAATCTGCGGGTTAGATTCCGTTAAAATCGCGAGATGGGTTTTTATCGCGTTTTAGGTCCTTCCGGGCCGTTTTGCGATAAAAACCTTTTTCCAACTTTTTACGGGATCGTTTCCTAATCTGACGTCGTTTTTAATAAATTTCTCGAGTTAATCGCAAAGTTTTATGATTTACTAGACTTTTTATTAAAAACACGTTTTTTATGACTTACTCGGCGTTTTTTATTAAAAGCGCGTTTTTATGATTTCGACGAGAAATCTCGAATAAATCGTATAGTTTAGGCAATTTCTTCGGATTTCATAAAACGACTTTTGAGTTTTATAAAAACGATCTTCGAGTTTTATAAAATGATTCTCGAGTTTTATAAAACGGTTTCTCGAGTTTTATAAAACGACTTTTGAGTTTTATAAAAACGATCTTCGAGTTTTATAAAACGATTCTCGAGTTTTATAAAACGTTTTCTCGAGTTTTATAAAACGGTTTCTCGAGTTTTATAAAACGACTTCTGAGTTTTATAAAAACGATCTTCGAGTTTTATAAAACGATTCTCGAGTTTTATAAAACGTTTTCTCGAGTTTTATAAAACGGTTTCTCGAGTTCTATAAAGCGAATTCTCGAGTTTTATAAAACGATTCTCGAGTTTTATAAAACGATTCTCGAGTTTTATAAAACGATTTCTCGAGTTTTGTAAAGCGATTTCTCGAGTTTTATAAAACGATTCTCGAGTTTTATAAAACGATTCTCGAGTTTTATAAAACGATTCTCAAGTTTTATAAAACGATTCTCAAGTTTTATAAAACGATTCTAGAGCTTTATAAAACGATCCTCGAGTTTTATAAAACGACTCTCGAGTTTTATAAAACGGTTTCTCGAGTTTTATAAAACGATTTCTCGAGTTTTATAAAAGGATTTCTCGAGGTTTATAAAACGATTCTCGAGCTTTATAAAATGATTTCTCCAGTTTTATAAAACGATTCTCGAGCTTTATAAAACTGTTCTTTTTGTATTCTTGCGGAAAGTTTTGGCTATTAATTCCGTCGTACCGATTTTGACCCCAACAAGGTGAATCGGGTAAGGGTAAGTAATTGGAGGTGATTGATTTGAAACAAAAGGATCATAGCTGGGTATCGGTCGCTCAAGATCGTCGCAGTTTGAAAAAATATGATGTTGAGGTGAAGTCTGTGGATGGCAAGCACAAGGTGATGGTTCCAAAGAAAGTTCTTGAGGATTCTACTCCAATATGGGAAGATTTTGTGGTAGGAAAGTTTTTGGACATAGCACCTCACATTGCTAAGGTCCATATGGTGGTGAACAAGATTTGGAAATATGTCGAACTTGATTCTAAAGTGGAGGTCTATGATGTCAATGCTACTACGATGAGATTTAAGATTTCAAACGTGAAATCTCTGGAGAATATTTTAAAAAGGGGAATGTGGAACATACCAGGTGTTCCAATGGTAGTTAAGAAGTGGACTCCAAAAACTGAAGAGGAGAAACAAGAGGAGGAGGTTATTTCAATGTGGGTTCATCTGAGGAAAGTCCCCTTAAATATTTTTTCATGGGAGATGTTAAGTTTTATGACAAGTACGGTGGGTTTCCTGGTGAAATTACATCCTGAAACCATCTCTTGTTCCAATTTTGAAGAGGAAAAAATCTTTGTTAATGTAGATGTCTCAAAGATTTTGCCTAAGGAAATTGATTTCTCCATAGATGGAAGGGAGTTCACTGTTGAGTTCTACTACCCATGGATACCTTCTCGCTGTAGTCTCTGTGAGAAATGGGGACATAAGGAGAATGTATGTGTAAGGAAGAAAAAATAGAAGAAGCAAAAAGAAGTGAGTGGTAATTCAAAGGAGGGAAATGTGATGAATAATAAGGCTCGAGAAAAGGTGGTTAACCAGGATGATTAACCTGGGAAGCAATGTAGATGTTATTAAGAACATTGAAAGCGCAGAGTTGGCAAGTGTTGGGAATGTGAAGCAGAGTAGTGAGAAAGCTTGGTCTGTTCCGGGGTAAGATAGGGAGATCTCATAGTACTCCTCAGAAGCCGGAGGGTGTTGTTCAGATTTCTGCTTCAAAATATTCCATCTTAAGTCTGGATGTGGCAGAAGTAGATGAGGATAAAATACATGATGTTGTGGATACGGACATTGAGGGTGAGGATGAGAACAATAGTATGATCAGTGAGGGGTTGGAGGATGAAACTTTTAATCATCAAGTTATGGAGAAAGATAAAGCAGTATTGAAGAAAGGGGGTAGGAGAGTCCAGAAGGCTGTTGCTCAAGATGTAAATCCAAGGAGTAAAAGGTCTTCTAGGAAAAAAATACTAATTATGACGAGCTTCTTTTGGAATGTGTGCGGATTTAACAAACTTTTGAAGCATTCCGTGGTAAGAGAGTTGTTAAATAATATGAAGATGAAATTTGGTTGTATTTTGGAAACAAGGGTAAAGGAAAGAAAGGCTAATAAGATCATTGAGAAGGTTTTTTAAAGACTGGTCGGTTATTACTAATTATGAGGATAGTCGGGTGGCAGAATTTGGTTAGTTTGGAGGGATGAGGTTAGAATGACTCTTGTTTTTAAGTCTTATCAGCTTGTTACTTGTGCTGTGGAATTACAAGATGAGGAATAATTCTATTGTACTTGAGTTTATGCTAGTAACCAAGCTGATGAGAGGAAGGTTATGTAGGAAGATCTTATTCATCATCACGAGTCTCCTAGATTTAGGAAGAAAGCTTGGATGATTATGGGTGACTTCAACGAAATCTTGGACGGTGAGGAGAGTTCAGGGTTTGATAATTTTAGAATATCGTCTGGCATGAGATAGTTTCAGAATATGGTTCTTAAGTGTCAGCTTTCCGATATGGCGTATCAGGGTCCGATGTATACCTGGTGTAATAAAAGAGAGGAGGGTATCATTTGTAAGAAACTGGACAGAGTATTGCTAAATGAAGAGGCTGTGGAAATGTTTAGTAATACTTATGCAGTGTTTGAGCCAAGAGGTTGCTCAGACCACCTGAGGTGTAAGATTCAACTGTATCCTCGTAAAGAGAAAATCAAAAGGCCTTTCAAGTATGTTAGTGCCATAGGTAATATTCCATCCTCCTTACCTATGGTGAAAGAGTACTGGGACTCAACGGAGGTTTTGTTTCCATCCACTTCAGTGATGTTCAGGTTTTCTAAAAATTTTAAGAATTTGAAGCCTTTGATTAGAGAATTGGGAAAAGAGAGGCTGCGGAACTTGTCAAAAAGAACTAAGATTGCTTTTGAGGTACTTTTTGATAAGCAGCATACTACTCTGGCCAATCTTAGTGAAGCTGCTGTTAAAGATGAGGCGGACGCGTATGGGGAGTGGTTACATGTAGCGAATCTGGAAGAGGAGTTCTTAAAGCAGAGGGCTAAATTACACTGGTTAGATGTGGGGGATCAGAATAATAAGACGTTCCACAGAGCAATCAAAACGAGGCAGAATCAGAATATGATCAGAGAAATCAAATGTAGCAGTGGTAATGTTGTTAATTCTCATTCATACATAAAGCAAGAGGCTGAAAGATTCTTTTCTGACTTTCTCAATCAGACTCCAGTAAGATACCAGGGAGTTGAAGTGGAGGACTTAAGTGAGTTGTTATCTTTTAGATGTTCAGCTGATGATTGTTGTATGCTGGAAGCTGAGGTAACGTCAGAGGAAATTCGGAAAGTTCTGTTTGCAATGCCGAATAATAAATCCCCGGGACCTGATGGATTCTCTAGTGAGTTCTTTAATACTGTGTGGTCTGTTATTTCTCATGATTTTATAGTTGCAGTGAAGTCGGTTTTCAATTTTGTTTTTTTGCCTAAGGGAATCAATTCAACGATTCTTGCTCTGATTCCCAAGAAGTATAACTCGTTGGAAATGAAAGACTACAGACCAATTGTTTGTTGCAACGTCCTCTCTAAAGTGGTGTCTAAGCTTCTAGCTAATCGTCTGAAGAGGCTTCTCCCTAAGATTATTTCAGAGAATCAATCAGCGTTTATTCAAGGGAGGTTGTTGTTGGAGAACGTGCTTTTAGCTTCTGAACTGAAGGATTATCACAGTGACATGGTGAGTCCTCGGTGTGTTATGAAAATTGACATTTCAAAAGCTTTTGACTCTGTCCAATGGGAATTTGTTTTGAGGATCTTATTAGCTTTGGGGTTTCCTGAGGTTCATTCACTAGGTCAGACTTTGTATTTCCTCTCCTTCGTTCTCGGTTCAAGTTAACGGAGACCAACCTGGTTATTTCCAAAGCTCTAGAGGATTACGTCAGGGATGCTCTCTTTCTCCTTATCTTTTTGTCATGTGTATGAATGTTCTGTTCAGGAAGATTGATAAAGTTGTGGTGAATAGGAAGTTCAGGTTTCATCCGAGATGTCAAAACCTATCTCTTACTCATCTTTGTTTTAGAGATGATATGATGGTGTTTGTTGAAGGCACTAAGTTATCTATTGAGGGTGCCATCTCTGTTTTTGATGAGTTTGAAGTATGGTCGGGTCTGAGTATTAGCTTGGAGAAGTCTACAATCTACATGGCAGGTGTTCCTAAGTATGAGAAGAGCTCCATATTGAAAAATTTCCCTCTAGCTAACGGTAGTCTTCCGGTGAGGTATCTAGGGCTTCCTCTAATGTCTAAGGTGATGAGAAAGCATGATTTCCTTCCTCTTGTGGAAAGGATTAGAGGTAAGATAAGCACTTGGACTTGCAGATATATGTCGTATGCAGGACTATTGCAATTGATTAAGGCTATGATAATGAGTATTATCAACTTCTGGCTTTCTTTTTTTAGGCTTCCGAGTAAGTGTCTGAAAGAGTTGACTCAAATTTTCTCAGCATTCTTATGGACAAGGCCTGTTCATTAAACCTCTAATGCTAAGCTTGCTTGGAAGGATGTCTGTTACACTGTGGAGGAAGGAGGCTTGGGGATCAGAGATCTTAAAGTTGTGAATAAGGTTTATGGCCTTAAGATTATTTGGAGAATGTTAGCATGGAGGTCTCTTTGGGGTCAATGGGTCAGGATGGAGTTATTAAAAGGGAAAAGCTTTTGGGAAGTGAGTTCTAAAACGCAAATGGGTTCCTGGATTTGGAGAAAGATGTTGAAACTCAGAGATGTGGCTAAACTTTTCTTCATGAAAGAGTTAGGTAATGGGAGACACACTTCATTCTGGCTTGATAAGTGGTCTAAGAGGGGAGTAATGATTGAAGTGTTGGGCGAAAGAGGTACCATAGATATGGGGCTGAATAAGTACGCAACGGTGGAAGAGGCTGTTATTGGTCCTAGAAGAATACGTCATCGAAAAGGTATCCTAAATGAGATTGAAGTTAAATTAAATGATACTTTGCGAAGTTTAAAGTCAGAGGTAGAAGATATTTGCATATGGAGAAGGAACACTGGTTTTAAGAGAGAGTTCTCGACATACGAAACTTGGGTGCTACTAAGGGATAGTAAGCCGATGTGCAGGTGGGCGAGTGGTATTTGGTTCTCTTATGCGACTCCTAAATTTGCTTTCGTTTCTTGGTTAACAATGTTGAACAGACTATCTACCATGGATAGAGTCTCAAAGTGGAATCTGGCTTTGGATACAACATGTGTTATGTACAATAATGCTCTGGAATCGAGAGATCATTTATTTTTTAGTGTTCTTATTCAGCATTGGTCTGTGAACGTATGGTGAAAGGTATCCTGGGTAATCAATACACTTCAGTTTGGTCAGAGGTTGTATTACTTATCTCGGATAGATCAAGAGAAAAGATGAGCCTGTTTTGCATCAGATATGCTTTTCAAGCTATGATTTATGGAGTGTGGAGGGAAAGGAATAAACTCAAGCATGGTGATAAGTTGTTTCTGTTGCAAATTCTCATGAAAATGATTGATAAGGGGATCCGAAATAGGATTAGCTTGATGAGATTGAAGGGAGTTAAAGACATGGTGGGGCTTCTGCAATTTTGGTTCCTAACTAGAATCTAGATTTTATAATAGTTTTCTTGCTTTGTAAGTAACAAGTACACATTTGATGTAACAAGGCATTTTTTTGAATAAATTTAACATTTATTCAAAAAAAAAAGTGATCATGCTCATCTTCGCAGATCTTCATCCTTTTTCCGATGTCCAAAAGCTTAGCATCGATCGATTTCATGGCATATGTATCAATCGATCGATTTTTTTTCTCATGCTTCTCTTCATGGATTGTATCCAAATCCTGTTGTAGCAACTCAATCCTCATGCTTAACCAGTTGATGTTGTTGGTAAAGAGGTGATTTATCGCATCAATCTCTGCATCGAGATATACCTCGTCCCATTTCTGTCCAGTCGACAGCTCCTCCTATTCTGGGTCGTCATTTGCGTCGATCGATGCATCCTTAGTGGCATCATTCGATAGCACACGCTGTGTCTTCAGACTAGCTAGTTCTACTTCCATCTCTTTCATTTGCGTGGTCAATCCAGTAATGCTTCCTTACAAAATCACATAGGCCGAGCTTATCTAATGCTTCTTTTTGCCAATCACTCATGCAACCAATCATCTTGTTGATTTCATCTTTGGTGTAAAGTTCTGGCTAAAAAAACGGTTCATGATATTTGTTGCGATCGATCAATACACGTCTTGTCATGTCGATCGATGGATGAGTATCCTTAATGATCGACGGTGGCTAATCTGTGTCGGTCGATAGTTGCTGCATCACGCCTAGCTGTTGCTAAAAGAGATTTTCTGGTCCATTGACCATCTGAAGGATTTCTGCTATGTCTTCTTTGGAAGCTTGTAGAATCCTTCTATCCATATCTCGTGCATTATCTTCTAGGTCCCTAATAACACTAAATTCATCCGGCTTTAGAAAATAATCAACATAATATTCTTTAGTTAACATTAAAGTTTTTAGGGTTAGAATTGATCGTTTTGGAATGATCAGAGTCGATCGATGGTGGACGAGAGGTCGTGATCTTTGGCTGGTTGAATGTTGCACTTGTTTCTTTGCCATGATGATCTCTGTAGTTTGTGCCTCTCTTGCTCTGTCTCCTAAAGGTAGTAGGTGCTCGCATCTTGTCTAATTCTATGGTATGAGACATCCTCTTGGTTGCAAGACCTCTTTTATACTCATCAGGTGCCCTGGGAAAAATTGAAAAATTTCCAAATTTCCTGAAGACGGTGGTGTTGCAGTCGACCGATGTGGAATAGTGTGTGTCGATCGATTGTTGATGTCAACTTTCCTGATGTGACTGAGTGTCGATCAATTCTGGTAAAACCATGTCGATCGATTTCATGGGTTTCGTCTTGTTAATGGGTTGTAGGAGTCAATCATCTGTAAGAATGGCATGGATTTCTCTAGCATACTCCTCATCATAATCCTCATCATGCTCCTCTCTGCGATCCTTCGAATCTGATATGTTTGCCGCGTCTATTGCAAAGCTCTCATGGAAACCACTGTCTGCCCAACTTACTATAGAGTAGTCATCCTGCTTGTTGCTGGTGGCTTGTAAAGAAAAGTTTGGATATCAGTGATCTGGCAGAGTTCCATCCGTGGACTGTCTGCCGATTGATGCAAGAGGTGCATCGGTCGTCAGCTTGCTGAGGGAATCGATCGATGTTGTTGAGTGTGTGTCGATCAATTCAGAATACTCGGTTTCATACTCTTCTCCACAGTGGCATGCAGCGATGAATCCATCATCTCCAATCTCCAATAGATTTACCTGTTGCTAAACAACACGATCAGGGTCATAAAAAACATTTGGAGCAATTAGACTAAGAAAAAAACTGTTAATATTCATGTCACAAACTGCTCCTACTGTGGCCATGAAAGCCCTTTCCAGTAAGAGTGAAGAATTCCAGTTTAGCTTGATATCTAGGACATGAAAATCCACAGTAACTAGTGCATTGCCAATCTGCACCTCCACGGCTCTGATTATACCTCCTAATTTCTTCTCAGAACAATCCACAAAGGTGAATGATTCCTGTGAAGGTTCTACCTTTAGACCTAAATGGTCTGCCATGACCTTTGGTAGGATGACTGATGCTCATGTGTCACATAATGCATGTGGGAACTCAATACATTTGCCTAACATTGTGAAACATCTTCCTAATGTCCTCCTCAGTTTCCCTGGTCTCTCTGAAGAACAGCCACAGTCTGTGGGTATAGTAAACCTCCTCAAAAGGTTTTTCCAGTGGAACTGTGAGAACTCTCTTTGTGAAACCATCCATCTCCTTATCATTGGGTTGCCTCTTGAGATGTTTAGGAACCTTCTCATTCCTTCTCCTCAGATATCTCTCAGTATTTGTCATATCAATGTCCATAGACTCTGATGTAGGGTTGGAAGGGTTGGTTGATGGCGGTTTGAGTGCGTTGATGTCTCTGGTTGAAGTTACTCCTATGACCATTGCCATTGAAGTTCCTGTTTCCAAACTGGTTTCCAAACCATTGAAATCCAGTTCCTCCATTGTAGTTCACATCTGCTAACTCTGAATCTATATCTTCTGCATCTTCAGCCGAGCAAACCTGACTCATAAGTAGCTGGTTGACACTGTCTAACTGAGCTTTTACCTCATCCAGCTATTCCTTCCCAATGAATGCTACATTCTCCTTTCAGAATTAGTGTTCTTGATGATGCTGCTGTTCGCCAAGTTCTCGATAAGTCTCACAGCTTCTTCCAAATTCCTGGTGTTAAAGCTCCCATCGCTTGTTGTATCTAGAGCCATCTGATACTTCAAAGCAATTCCTCTAAAGAAAGTGCTAAGCAGCTACACCTCATTAAATCCATGGTGTGGGCAGTCGCGCTGAAAGAACTTAAATCTAATCCAAGAGTCTTTGAAGGACTCTCCAGGTTTCTGTGTGAAAGTAGCAATCATGTTCCTTAGTTCTTCAGCTCGTCCAAAAGAAATGCCATCTTAATGTCAGCCCAGGATGTAAGAGATCCTGGTGGTAGCTGCTTGAGACAATGTGCATCATCTCCAGCAAGTGAGAACTTGAAGAGCTTGCACAATAAGTAGTTCTCAGGGACTCCCTTAACTCTAATAGCAGCGATGAATCCTTGAACCTCTGGAGATGGTCCATAGAATGCTCATGTGACAACCCACAGTAGGGAATCTGAGCCACAAGTGTGTAGTACTGGGGCTTCAACTCGAAGTTCTCCCTTGTGGGAACCGAAATTCACCCCTATAGATTTTACGTAAATAAAGGAACTTAGGGAAAACCCTAATTTCCCAGAGGACCCGGTTATCTACGGAACCGCACACAACCAATCAAGTAAACGACGAGAATAAGTAAAAGATAATAAAAACGAGATTAAGAGCAAGAAGGAGTCTTATTTGGAATTTTCGTAAGAATGGTACAACAAGAGTAAGCCTTAGCTACGTAACCCGTCGGCGAGATTCCTCGTTCTAGCGATCAAAGACTAAAACCCTAGTTGAGATGCAGCTCGATAACAAAAACGGAAAGTTGCCTAAATGCTAAGTTTTGGTGGTCAGAGCTTTGAAAAACCGTCATCGTGCTCTGTCCTTTGCCTTCTGCTTATATACTCCCTCCTTAGGCGGTTTAGTCCTTCCTTTTCGCCCAGATTCGAGTTTATCGAGAATCTTCCATTTATCTCGATCTTTCCATTTTCCTTGCGGAAATCTTCTATTTATCTTCAAACTTGACCTTTATCTTCCAACTTGACATTTTTCTTCTTTCTGCGAGTAAATCATTAAACCGTCATTGTATCTTTGGGCTGGACTTCGTTTAAAGTCGCAAGTGGGATTTTATGGCGTTTCAAGACTGTCCAAGCCGTTTTACGATAAAACCAGTTTTACGATTTTAGACGAGATTGTTTGACAATACACGATGTTCCGTCTAATCGTTGCCGTTTTATATGACTTTCCCGAATTCTTAAGAGAAAAGAAGACTTTTACGATTTTTATCGTAAAACTCGAATGGTGAGACGGATCAAGATGAAACGAGAGACATTTCGATCATGGTTCAGAGTATGATCGAACCGAAGGACATATGCCTTACGTCAAGGATGGGGGATATCAAGGCTCAGGACAGTCAGCTCGACGTACGATGAGCAAAGCCGGGTTGGTTCAGCTCGCCGTACGGCGACCTGGTCTGGGACGAACCAGTTCGCCATATGGTGAGCTGAACCGGCTGGTTCGGCTCGTCGTACGTTGAACTGGTTCGGTCGACCCTGCTCGCGATTTACGGCGGATGCGGTTTTTTGTGGTTTTTCGCTTAACTTGGGCAATCATGTAATCGGCGATTGTTGCGTTCGTTTTTCCGAGATGACAATCTCCAAGTTTTCCGCAGATTTCCCTTTTTCGGAAAGTCCTTAGAATTTTATAAAACAACTTCTCGTGTTTTGTAAAACGTATTTTTATTTTTGCGGAAAGTTTTAGTCATTGATTTCGTCGTACCAATTTTGACCCCAACAGTTAGCCCCCCAGCTCGTGAGAATCGTGGAGTTCTTGCTAGCGGTTTGAACTTGTTCGGCAAGTTTGGTAGAATTAGACGGAACTTAATGGCCAAAAGTCCAAAGGTGAATAGTAAAACTTTTCTTATAAGTATGTGGAGTACATTTTCAAATTCTTTACTCACTTCTTTCCACAACTTTTCGAAGGTTCAAGAAGTTTTCTCTCCTCCTTTCTCTTTAGATATCTCTTTCTCTTATCTTTACTGAAGATGTTTTCAAAGAGGAGAATGCGTTCAGAAACCAGCTCTGACCGTTGTGGTACCGAAGGAAAAAACTCGCAACCTCATGTTGCAGTTCTGAAGGAAGAATTTTCGATACTATTGGTTATTTCGGAAGACGCTGAAGCGTAATGGGCGACTGGAGGCGACATGCGGTCCGCCAAACCCGGAACCTGGGTTCCGCCTCCATTCCGTGTGAACCATATTGTCAGGTGCCCAATTTTGGTATCTCCCAATTGTGTCGACTCCATTCGGGAGTTTTGCCAAGTTCCGGAGGGGGTAGAATTTTGCCTTCCGCTAGCTGGAGAGAGTGAGAGAGTTGCGTCTGACGGCTTTTTCACATGCTACGATGCATTTCTGATGCAATGTAATTTATGGTTTCTGATTCCGGAGATCATCGTTCGATACCTTCATTGACTTGGGCTGTCGATTAGTCAATTGAAACGGCCCGGCTTGCAACAACTCATCGGTCTTTTGACGTTGAGTTTCGAGCAAGGAATAACCCTTAGCGTTGATCACCTTGAGGGTTTACTGAAACCCGAGGGAACGTCACAAAGGATTAACTTATCCCCTCGCAAGGAAATAGTCATTGGTTCTTTGTCGAACTACCGTTCTTGGAAGAAGAATTTCTTCTACGTTCGTATCGACGGTGCATCGGTGGAGGAAGATTGCATTCCTCTTTTTATGACCAAATGGGGTCGAAAAGGTATTGTGCTTTGAATGCGTATGATCTCTTAAGATTTTCTGTTTCACTCACTCGCTTTGGTTTTATGCAGAGACCAACCCTCTTCCCCCGTATCCAGCAGGTTTTTCAACTGTTATCGCTTCGCTTCAAAACGGGGAAGGTAGTTGGAGCAGCTTCTCGCCTCAGCACGTTCATTGTGCAGTTGCTCTCTTCCAATCTCGGTTTCTCGCAGCCTCTCCGGTTTTTGAAAAGGATCCGTGTATAGGAAGCTTTGTCCCGTACACGTCCCCAACGAGGAAGGATAGGTCGAGGCCTCGAAAAGATAAGGACGAAGTCGTTGACGATTGTATGCCTCGTTGCGCTGATTCTCCTGACAACATACTCAAGGATTTCCTTGATAGTCATGGAGGGCGTTTTGGCGCGTGCCAGCGAATCGTCAACTTCTAATTTTTCGGATGGCGATTTCGGCTATGTTCCAGAGTTTGCCAAAGCGTCCGAGCAAGCTAATGAGGTTCGTTTTGTTTTTTTTTTTTTGACGACTCATGATTGAATAGTTTCGCTTATCCTTTCATTTTTCTTTTCACAGGGCCTTCTGATTATGAGTCAAGCCTTAGATGATCGCAGCTCCGAAGCCCGTCTTGCTGAGTTCCACGCGGAGTTGGCGGAAAAAGAAGTTGCTCATCTTCGAGCAGAGGTTGATGCCAACCTTGTCGAAGAATGGGCTGAAGGGGACGTTGCTCGCGTGAAAAGTGAATGCACGGTTAACTCTCGTCGTGCTAAGGAGCTTTCTGATCAGAGAGTTTGTCGTGCTCGTCGAGCGGACAAGAGGGAGGTTGCTGAGGAAGCGAGAGTTCACCGTGAACGATTTTCGACCTGTTACTCAAATGTTGAGGTTGCTCAACGAGCCAATGGAGATTATCTCGAGTGTCATGGTGTAGTTCACGGGTTTTCCCTTACTCAGACTGAAAATTTACCGAGCAGATGGAGCGCTTGAATTGGAAGAAGTATATGCAACCCGAACTCTTTGATCTTAGGGCGCGAATGTGGCAGCAATGGGCTCTTATCGTCGTGTCACCGGATTCCGTAGAGATTGGGCCAGAGATTCCGGATGTGAGTGGCGAAGTTGATCAGCCGTGGATCGATGCTAATGCTGGCCAAAGCTCGGTGTCCGGGTTTTGTAATTTTGATGGATGATGTCTTTGTTTTTAGTGTGATAATGTTTGTAATGTTTATCGGGACTTGCCGTTGGTGGCTTTGAATCCCTGCCGCTAGGCGGCGTGTATTGAACAAAAATAGTAATAAGAATATTTTCTAAGTATGAAATCTGTGTTTCGTTTTAGATGTAGAGGGAAGAGTGCAAGTTGTCGTCTCACATCTAACTCTTGGTGTAGATCATCCGGTTTGTTTACTCGGAGTGTTTCGATGTTGGCGAAGAGCCATGCCTTTAGGATCACAATTCATGCCTTGAGACGTTAGAGACCAATGTGTTGGGTTTAGGGCAAGACCTAGGTTTACTTTCGGATTGAGGCTATGCGATGACTAGTAGGCTTTCGTTTTGCCTGTTGTGATTTTAACCTGATTCCATACCGATTTAGAATCTGCGATAGGTTCTTGGCTTATACGATTCGTCTGGTTAGAATCGAGCATCTCTCCGAGGACAATTTTTAAGTCTCCCGGAAGTGCTGACGAAAAATTTGGATTTCTTTTATAGCGCGCTATTTTATCCTAGTCGGATGTCTGCGGACAAATGGGTCTATGCGTTTGTTTAGGACGGCTATCATGCTCGACGGGGCCAATCATCAAGCATTTGTGATTTTATAGTCGCAGAGGGACTTTTGCGAAATATTTCTTTAAGACTTTAGGAGATGTCTCACCGGTTCTTTTCGAAAATATTTGATGTATAAGTTTTTTGTCGAAATGATCAAGTAGTTGTTACTGCGGAAGTAATTTTCAGATGTTTGGAATTTGTTGTTACGCTTTTCGATAGTAGAGAGATTTTATAATATTCTAACTTTGTCTTTATTAAAAAGTTTCGAAAATTTTGATTACAATGCGAATATTTTTAAAATTTAGGAGTATACGAATACCTGTATACACGACAACTCCCCCCCCCCGTTTCGGAAAGGGGGATAACTGAGCTCGTCTTTAGGCGAGCTGCATACGTAATCCTTTCGGATATCGATCACTTTAGTCGCTGGATCGGCGTCTTGGTCCGGGTTTGTCTCCTCCGGTTGGGTAGGAGCGATGGGTTCAGAGGCTTTCTGCTTCTCGACCGTTGCTGTTTTGGGTTTGTTTTCCGCGGGCGGCGGTGTGAACTTCGCTGTTTCGGTTGCACGATTGCGACCACCAATTTCCTTAGCTTATGTTAAGCTAAAAAGCAAGATCCCGATTGTCTCTGGCATCCCCAAATTGCTGCGACTCCCGTAGGGGTCGGAAACTTGATGCCTAAGTGGTATGTCGATAGAACCGCCTTCACGGAGTTTATCCAAGGCGTGCCCATGACCACGTTGTAGATAGCTGGGGAATCGACAACTGCGAAGTTGACGATTTTTGTCACTTCTTTCGCGGCAACCGGAAGCCGGATCAATCCTAGGGTCATAGATTTTTTTGCCGGAGAAACTGGTCAAACGGCTTTGGTATTGGCTCGATCTCAGATAAATCGATTCCCATGAGCGCCAATGTGTTGCGGAAGATTACGTTGACGGTGCTTCCGGTGTTGACCAGGATTCGGGTGACTTCTAAGTTGCTTATGACTAAGTCTATGACGAGAAGATCCACGTGTGGTTGATCGATGCCGCCAGTTTCTGTGTCATCGAAAGAGATTACTCCCTTTGGAGTGTTATTTGGTGGTACGTTCCAACTCGAACCGGTTTTGGCTTTTCGTTGGTAGGACTTGATGGACGAGATGGTCTCGCTGTAGTATTGCGATTCGCCGATGATCATATTGATCTTCCGGCGGCTAACATCGTTACCTTTCTCGTCTTGTCTTCGTCCACGTTTCTCTCCCGGCTGGTTCCATTGAGGCGGAGTTTCCGCTCGCAAGTTCATATCGGTTTTCGGGGGGCGATCTGAATCGCAGATAAGGTCCTTCATGCTGGATACCTCAGAGAGTTCTCCCGCGAGTAACTTTGCGGCCAATCTGGCGCCGAGAACTTGCAGTTCATGGTTGAGTGTCCGCGAGTTTGATGGAGATCGCAGAAGGTATTTTCGTCGTAGTTCGGATCCCTTGACCACGTTTTCCCCGTTGTTCGCTCTTGTTCCGATCCGGAACTGATGGCGTAGTTATGCACCCCTTGGAGATCCTGTCCCTCGTGATGGACGTATTTATCGTTACGAGGGTTTTTCTTTCTCGGCTTCTGCTCGGACGCGATGTCCTTCGCGGATGATTATACTGGTTTATGCTTTTCAGACAGGATTTTAGTCTCCTCTTTGATGGTTATGTAATCGGTAGCTTTGTGGAGCGCGTCCTGGATCATCCGCGGTTTCCTGAGCGCATCGATGGTGGCTCTGTCACTTATTCTGCTAACCCTAGCCATGATAATTTTGAACTTTCTCATGAAGTCGTGGAGAGGTTCGTTTTCCTTCTGGAATAAGCTCCAGAGGTCGGCGTCGGAATTTTCCCGATTTATGAACATCGAGTATTGCTTCAGGAATTCGGAAGCAAGCTGGCGGAAGCTCTTGATCGAATTCCACTTAAGCTTGGCGAACTACTAGAGCGCTGCTTCTTCTAGGTTTTCGATTAAAAGACGGCAATAGCCCGCGTCTTTTTCGTGATCCTTGAGCTTGGCTCATCCCATAGTGATCTGGAAGGCCTGCAGGCGCGCTTTGGGATCGGTCATCCCGTCGTAAGTTGGCACTCTAAGTTTTCCAGGATCGAGTAGCTTGACCTCGGTGATGCAAGCCGTGAAAGGTGTTTTCCGAGATTCGTATAGCAGCCGATCTATTTCGGGCACATCACTGGTAGCATGGTGAATTAGAGACTTCATCGCTTTTACCGTTGCGGCCGTTTTAGTGATGTTGTCGCGGAGATCGCGAATCTTAGTTAGATCGCCAGCAGTTTTCCGACCTCGTCGGTGTTTGCTGCGAATAACTCGATGAGGGAACCGAAATTCACACTTGTCGATTTCCGTTAAATAAGGAAACTTAGGAAAACCCTAATTTTCGAGAGGAACCGGATCTCTGCGAAAGCCAACGAAAAGTAACCAAATAAATGCGGAAAAATATGAAAAACATAATAAAACGAATTTATAAAGAAAGTCGATCTTATTTCCGATTCGCGTAAGAGCGTTGCGATCATTACAAAGGCTTTGGGCGCAGGGGCCATCAGCAAGTTACAAACATTAAACCCTAGATCTAGTCGAGTCGCAGCTTGATAACGAAAAACGGAAAAAGATAGGAAAAAAGGTTTGAATGATTTCGGACTGAACCTTATAAAAGGCTGCCTACGTACCCCTTTCGAGGATCAAGTCGAACGTAGTTCAGTTGATAGAGCTGGACAAGAGATCGAACTGCCTGGGCGAGTTCGTCTAGTAATTGAGCGCCAGTTATAGAAACCGAACTTGTCGAGAAAAAGCCTAAGTTTCTAAGTGCGGAAAATTCTAAATCTAGAAAAGTCGTGAAAGTCTCAGATGAGAGCTCTAGATTTCGTCCCCTTCTTCTGCCCTACGCCTCTGTTTTATATACTCCTTGCCTTGACGGTTCGATCTTTCCATTTTGCCGGATTTGAGTATTTCGGGAATCTTCCATTTTTCTCGATCCTTCCTTTTCTTCCGCGGAAATCTTCTATTTATCTTCAAACTTGCCTTTTATTTTCCCTCTGCGAGTAAACCGTCAAAACGTTATCAAATCTGCGGGTTAGATTCCGTTGAAATCGCGAGATGGGTTTTTATCGCGTTTTAGGTCCTTCCGGGCCGTTTTGCGATAAATCCGTTTTCTGACTTTTTACGGGATCGTCTCCTGATCTGACGTCGTTTTTAATAAATTACTCGAGTTAATCGCAAGGTTTTANTTTTCCCTCTGCGAGTAAACCGTCAAAACGTTATCAAATCTGCGGGTTAGATTCCGTTGAAATCGCGAGATGGGTTTTTATCGCGTTTTAGGTCCTTCCGGGCCGTTTTGCGATAAATCCGTTTTCTGACTTTTTACGGGATCGTCTCCTGATCTGACGTCGTTTTTAATAAATTACTCGAGTTAATCGCAAGGTTTTACGATTTACTCGACTTTTTATTAAAAATACGTTTTTTACGACTTACTCGGCGTTTTTTTATTAAAAATGCGTTTTTATGATTTCAACGAGAAATCTCGAATAAATCGTATAGTTTAGGCAATGTTCGGTGTTTCGTTTAACCGTTGCCGTTTTATACGATTTCCTCGAGTTCTATCCGAGAAAGCGAAGTTTTACGGTTTTTATCGTAAAACTAGAACGATAGGTCGGATCGAGACGGAACGGGCGACGTTTCGGCCGTGGTTCAGAATGCGACCGTGTCGAAAGACGTAAGTTTTGAATCGGGGATGCGGGAGATCGAGGCGCGGGATATCCGAGAAGTCTTTAGTTCGCCCATCGGCGAACTAAGCCGGGCCGGCTTAGTTCGCCTGGGCGAACTAGTGGAGTGTCTCCTAGTTCGCCGATGGGCGAACTAGTCGTGACTAGTTCGCCTTTTACGGCTGTTTCGGTTTTTTGCGGTTTCGTAAAATGATTCTTCGAGTTTTATATAACGATATCTGAGTTTTATAAAATGATTCTCGAGTTTTATAAAACGATTCTTCGAGTTTTATAAAATGATCCTCGAGTTTTATAAAACGATCCTCGAGTTTTATAAAACGATTCTCGAATTTTATAAAACGATTCTTTGAGTTTTATAAAACGATTCTTCGAGTTTTATAAGACGATTCTCGAGTTTTATAAAACGATTCTCGAGTTTTATAAAACGATTTTTCGAGTTTTATAAAATGATTCTCGAGTTTTATAAAACGATTCTCGAGTTTTATAAAACGATTCTCGAGTTTTATAAAACGATTCTTCGAGTTTTATAAAACGATTCTTGAGTTTTTTAAAACGATTCTCGATTTTTATAAAATGATCCTCGAGTTTAATAAAACGATTCTTCGAGTTTTATAAAACGATTTCTCGAGTTTTATAAAACGTATTTTTATTTTTACTTTTGCGGATACTCTTAGCCATTGATTCTGTCGTGACCGATTTTGACACCAACAGTTAGCCCCCCAGCTCGCTAGAATCTTGAGCTTCTAGCGTAAGGTTCTTGCGAGTGGTTTGCCAGTTTTAGTTAAATTAGGCGGAATTAATGGTTGGAAAGGTCCGTTGAGAGTGATCTTTCCACTTTCCGGGGAGCGGAAAGCGTATAAGATTAGGGCTGCGCCTTGTGAAGGCTGCCTACGT
>CAKOAT010183266.1:49854-66247 GCA_932364175.1 Eruca vesicaria subsp. sativa
GAGTCCCTGCCGCTTTTGCGGCTTTATTAAAAATCAGTTTGCGTTTTTAAGAGCGTGTTTTTATTCGTATGAATGTAGCGGGAAGATTATGAGTTGATATTGAGGGAGGTCCGCGAGTTGTCGTCTCGCATTCCTTTTTCCCTTAGTGTATCGCCTTGTTCGTTTGCCCGTTTTAGGATGTTTAGTAAATCGAGTGAGCATGTAGATATAGACGAAGAGACATGCCTTTAGGATCTCGATTCATGCCTTGAGACGTTAGCGACCAGTGTGCTGGGTTTAGGGCAAGACCTAGGTTTACTTTCGGATTGAGGCTATGCGATGACTAGTCGGCTTTCGTTTTGCCTGTTGCGATTTTAACTTGATTCCATACTGATTTAGAATCCGCGATAGGTTCTCGGCTTATACGATTCGTCTGGTTGGAACCGAGCATCTCACCGGGAACAATTTCTAAGTTGCCCGGAAGTGCTGACCAAAAGTTTGGATTTCTTTTATAGCGCTATTACCCTTGTGTCGGGTGTTCGAGAGCTATCCCTGCGAGATAACTTAAGTTTGTTTAGGACTGTTGCGAGTTTGTTGTGATCAGCAACAAACTTTTTAGGCGTTAAATGTTTACGCTGTTTTGGCCTTCGCGATGGATACGTACGTTAAGAAGTTTTGCGTAATTTTATAGTCGCAGACGGACTGTTAGGTCTTCCAAGAAAATGACTTTATCGAGGAAGGTATTTATGTCGAAAAACTAATCTTCGGGCGTCTGCGACGTCTCGCAGTGCCGAAAGTTGGTTTTTATTTTATATGCCGCGTTTCGTGTTCGGATCGTTTGCGGGCTCGAAGATGTTTCGCGGTGCTGCGAGGGTTTTGTCTTAACCCTGCTTCGCAGGAATACTTTGGTTCGTTTGTGGATATTCGCAATTAAAACTTAAATTCCTGTTTGGATGATAGGTAGTTTTACGATTTGTGTTAGAGAAATTAGGACCGAGAGGTCGCGTACGTTGTTTCCCTGAAACGAAGCGTTTTTCGTTACGGTGCTTTGTGAAGTGTTGACCTTCCGAGATTCGTACGGCTTTAGAAGCTCTGGTACGAGTGTTTTCTTCTACGTCGGATTTTGTAGGAAACTTGCTTTGGGAATAGAGTGAATCGCGAGAATACAGAACTTAGCCGATTTTCGACAAGTTTGCATTATCCGTTGAATGTATTGGCTTGTCGCGAAGGTTGTGTTCAGCCGCACAGCCAAGGTCGTATTTGGTAGAGGATTAGATCGCGACACTTTCATGCTATCGAAAGAACGAGTCGGTTTGTAAACTTGGCATTGAAGTGAAGCGCAATCGGACAATAGCCAAGTAGCCTTTGTCGAGCTTGATATGCCAAGTATGCCCGTGTTTATAGAAAACGTTTTTCCGTTGTAGGTTTTATTTATACGGTGAAAGTTTCGTATAAACTTTCCTATGTATGGAAGTTTTTTTTTTTTTTTTTTTTACTCGAGGGAAACAGATCCTAAGAATCTCGATGGAGAGCCCATGCGGAGTCGTTTGCGGGGCGGTCTCATTCTCGGATGTAATCGGGGGGAATGAGAGCGGATGCTCATGAACCGAATGGCTAAAGAGTAAGATCTTTCGGATCGTGTCGCGAGGAAGAAAAGTTTAGATTGGTCGCTCAGTGCCGGATCGTATAGCTTGGTTTTCGCTATAAGGAATGTACTTTTCGCACAACCTGTGATGTTCATNGTCGTTTGCGGGGCGGTCTCATTCTCGGATGTAATCGGGGGGAATGAGAGCGGATGCTCATGAACCGAATGGCTAAAGAGTAAGATCTTTCGGATCGTGTCGCGAGGAAGAAAAGTTTAGATTGGTCGCTCAGTGCCGGATCGTATAGCTTGGTTTTCGCTATAAGGAATGTACTTTTCGCACAACCTGTGATGTTCATTTTCGAAAGTTACTTCGTTATGACATGATCCTGACGATACGAAGGATTTCTCGCGTAAGTAACGGGTGATGAATTTAGTAAATCGCCACGACGCATTGGGTTAACAATGTTTCCGCAGATTTTTCGAGAAACCTTTCCGCTCAGTTTTTGATTCTTCGGTGATAGTTTTTTCGGAGTCACTCGTGGAGTTTTACCAAAAGTTATTTCACCGAGATCTAGTCGCAAAATGTTTTAGCTGGTTTCTCGGGCGGAATGAATCACATGACTAGCAATAGGATCAGTCGGCGAGAAGGGAGGACGTGTTCTCTATTCCTGCTTTGTGTTCTCGATTTTTCTTTCGCCGAAAATGTTCTTGACATTATTCCGTGACTCACTTGGTTTGACGGAAAATGAGATCAATGCTTTGATGCCTAAAGATTTCGACTCTTATACTTGTTTTATCAATTTTGAGAAGATCTTTATGACTTCGGCAAATAATCGAGTTTCACTCTGAAGTTTTGCAGAGATTTTCTAACCGCATGATTGCGACAAGAGATGCTGTATATTCCTCGAGATTATTTCTTAGACAGTTTGGATCAGTCTTTAGCACTTAGACGGTTTTTAGATTGTCGTTTGCTTTTGGGATGATTTCGATGAGGCGTTGCATCGTCCGAATATTTTTCCGCTTATTTTAGAAAGCGTTTTCTTGATGCGAGGAAAAATGTTCGGCGAAAGAAGAAAGACGAGTTTCGTTTGAAGAATTTGGATGATCGACAATCCGGGTTGATTAAAGACCATGGTGGATCGGAGATGACTTGGAGTATGTCTGATTTACGAGAACTTCTAGGAGCGAGTCGGTTTTAAGACGATGTCAGCGTCTCTAGCTCCTTCTTTCTTTTAAGAAATGAGTACGTTTGAATGCGTGGCGATCGTTTCTCGGTTGTACGAGAGATTGGATTGGTTTGCGAGTTATGCCTTAATGGTTAGAGAACGACAAATCGAGAAAGAAAAAAATTGCTTACGACTTAGCATGCTAGACTATCTTCTAAATTCTAAGTTCTCTAGGTTTCTTGGCAGTTTACAAGACGTTTTCGTTTCTTACCTACGAAAAATTAGAAGTCTAATAAAATTTTTGAATCGAACATACCTTAGCTTCATTGATGATTTGGGGTCGTCTATTCTTTGTTCTTCATCTTTTGACCTACCGGTCTTCGACGAATTACCAGCGAGAGTATCGGAGCGGGGAGAAGACTTAACCTTCGGAGCTCGTGTTCTTGTTTCTTCGTACTGCTGGTTTTATTTGACCGACTAGGTGCGCTTTGTATATCGAAAAAATCAATCACGTGTTTATGATTGGATGTTTTCGACTTAGCGTGGCAGAGTTTCGTAAATTCGGATTAGGTTTAGAGAGTTCAGATTTCTCGTATAGTTTAGGCAACTTTGGTGTTAAGTCAACTGTTGCCGTTTTAGACGATTGATTCGAACTTATATGAAGAAACAAGTCTTTGCGGTTTTATCGTAAAATCCCGATGGAAATTTCGGTTCAGACGAAACGAGAATCAGCGCGATCAAAACTTCGAGAGAACTCAAGGATTGGTTCAGTTCGACGTAAGGCAAGTTGGGTGAACCCTTTCAGCTCGTCGTGCGGCGATCTGGATTGTAAGAACCCTTGGGGCGAAGTCAGCGTCTCTTGGGCGAGCCAGGCGCTTGGGTCAGCTCGCTGTATGGCGAGCTAGCAAGCTCTACGCTCGGCGAGCTAAGACGCTTGGCGCGGGTGATCTCGAGTCGTTGAGTTGACTTGTTTTCGTCGTAGAATCTCAACGGAAAGTCCGATTGAGACGAAATGAAAAGCGTCTCGATCAAGATTCAAGATGGAGATGTTTCGATCCATCGAGCTTGTCCAACTTGCCTAATGGTGAGTCGGCGAGCACAGTCCCGATTCATCAAGCTATCTTGTTTTCGTGGTAAAACCTCAATGAAAACTTTGATTGAGATGAAACGAAAGCAGTGCGATTATTGTTTAGAGTACGGTCCGGCTCACCATAGCTATGAGATGGATTGTGCGGAGCCTCGGGAAAGAGTCAGTGCCTCTGGGACGAGGTGGAAAGCCGGTCAGCTCGCCAAGATTGCAAGCTAGGTTGCTTGGCCAACTCACCTTCTTTTCGGGTGGATAGTATTGCCCGATTCTGTGAGTAGCTTAAGGTTCTTCCACGAACAACCTAGGGTTTTGTCGCGAATAACCTAGGGTTTTTCCGCGAGTGACCTAGGGCTTTCTCCGTGAGTAAAGCTAGGGTTTTGCCGCGGATAACCTGCGGTTTTTCCGCGAGTTACCTAATGATTTTTTCGCGAACAGCCGCGAGTATCCTAGGGTTTATTTCGCGAGTAACTTACGGTTTGTTCCACGAAAAACCTAGGGTGCTTTCCGCGAGTAACCTAGGGTTTTTCCGCGAACAACCTAGGGTGCTTTCCGCGAGTAACCTAGGGTTTTTCCGCGAACAACCTAGGGTTTTTCCGCGAACAAACTAGGGTTTATTTCGCGCGTAACCTACGGTTTGTTCCGCGGTTTCTGGGAGGGCGAGTTTTATTTTTCCGAAAAGTTCTCGGAAAACGTCTTTTGCTCAACCCGTGAGATATGTCAAACTCGGAAATAAGAAAAACACTATGGGGTTTGATAGATTTTATCGTTGCCCTTAGTGATCTGAGATAGAAATCGTGAGCTTGTTTTGTTGCTCTTCCCGTGGCGAAGAGTCGCGATTAGGTTTTCGATTTTGTTGAGTACTACAGCGTTTGCGTGAGCGTTGGCTGTACGAGTAGTCGCTGCTGGAGTTGTTTTACCAGCGTCGTTTTGCGAGTTGCGACTTTGTCTTTCATACATCCAGACATCGTTTTGGTCAAGCGCTTTGCGGCTATGAGTAAGAGTAATCCGACCCCCCCTCCTTCTAGCGCCAAACTGTGGGAACCAAAATTCACACTTGTCGATTTTCGTTAAATAAGTAAACTTAGGAAAACCCTAATTTTCCAGAGGAGCCGGATCTCTGCGAAAGCCAACGACAAGTAACCAAATAAATGCGGAAAAATATGAAAAACATAATAAAACGAATTTATAAAGAAAGTCGATCTTATTTCCGATTCGCGTAAGAGCGTTGCGATCATTACAAAGGCTTTGGCCGCAGGGGCCATCAGCGAGTTACAAACATTAAACCCTAGATCTAGTCGAGTCGCAGCTTGATAACGAAAAACGGAAAAAGATAGGAAAAAAGGTTTGAATGATTTTGGACTGAACCTTATGAAAGGCTGCCTACATACCCCTTTCGAGGATCAAGTCGAACGTAGTTCAGGTTATAGAGCTGGACAAGAGATCGAACTGCCTGGGCGAGTTCGTCTAGTAATTGAGCGCCAGTCATAGAAACCGAACTTGTCGAGAAAAAACCTAAGTTTCTAAGTGCGGAAAATTCTAAATATAGAAAAGTCGTGAAAGTCTAAGATGAGAGCTCTAGATTTCGTCCCCTTCTTCTGCCCTACGCCTCTGGTTTATATACTCCTTGCCTTGACGGTTCGATCTTTCCATTTTGCCGGATTTGAGTATTTCGAGAATCTTCCATTTTTCTCGATCCTTCCTTTTCTTCCGCGGAAATCTTCTATTTATCTTCAAACTTGCCTTTTATTTTCCCTCTGCGAGTAAACCGTCAAAACGTTATCAAATCTGCGGGTTAGATTCCGTTGAAATCGCGAGATGGGTTTTTATCGCGTTTTAGGTCCTTCAGGGCCGTTTTGCGATAAATCCGTTTTCTGACTTTTTACGGGATCGTCTCCTGATCTAACGTCTTTTTTAATAAATTACTCGAGTTAATCGCAAGGTTTTACGATTTACTCGACTTTTTATTAAAAACACGTTTTTTACGACTTACTCGGCGTTTTTTTATTAAAAAAGCGTTTTTATGATTTCAACGAGAAATCTCGAATAAATCGTATAGTTTAAGCAATGTTCGGTGTTTCGTTTAACCGTTGCCGTTTTATACGATTTCCTCGAGTTCTTTCCGAGAAAGCGAAGTTTTACGGTTTTTATCGTAAAACTAGAACGATAGGTCGGATCGAGACGGAACGAGAGACATTTCGGCCGTGGTTCGGAATGCGACCGTGTCGAAAGACGTAAGTTTTGAATCGGGGATGCGGGAGATCGAAGCGCGGGATATCCAAGAAGTCTTTAGTTCGCCGATGGGCGAACTAGTTGAGGGACTCCTAGTTCGCCGATGGGCGAACTAGTGGAGTGTCTCCTAGTTCGCGTTTTACGGCTGTTTCGGTTTTTTGCGGTTTCGTAAAATGATTCTTCGCGTTTTATAAAACGATCTCTGAGTTTTATAAAACGATTATCGAGTTCTATAAAACGATTCTTCGAGTTTTATAAAACGATCCTCGAGTTTTATAAAACGATTCTCGAGTTTTATAAAATGATTCTTTGAGTTTTATAAAACGATTCTCAAGTTTTATAAAACGATTCTTCGAGTTTTATAAGACGATTCTCGAGTTTTATAAAACGATTCTCGAGTTTTATAAAACGATTCTTCGAGTTTTATAAAACGATTCTCGAGTTTTATAAAACGATTCTCGAGTTTTATAAAACGATTCTTCGAGTTTTATAAAACGATTCTCGAGTTTTATAAAACGATTCTCGATTCTTATAAAATGATCCTCGAGTTTTATAAAACGATTCTTCGAGTTTTATAAAACGATTTCTCGAGTTTTATAAAACGATCTTTCGAGTTTTATAAAATGTATTTTTATTTTTACTTTTGCGGATACTTTTAGCCATTGATTCCGTCGTGACCGATTTTGACACCAACACTCGAGATCGTTCCTCGGCCGTTTTTGCGCGTTGCACGCAGTAGAGCTCCTCCTCGTCCTCAGTAAGAGAATGCTTGGGAGAGGATTCCGGCTGAAGGCTGCGATCCTTCCTCCTCCTCGGATGGACGTTTGCGTCCTAATCCGATGGATCAGATTGATCGCTTTTTTCCAGGTTAGCCCTTTCGATGCCGTCCTCTTCGGTCTCCTGTCTGCGAGTAGGAGATTTGTCCGATTTGTTCAGCGTCGCGTCAGGGTTATCTTTTTCGGAGTTTTCCTCCGGCAGATTTCCATGCTCGGTTCTAGGGCGATCCATAGGAGGCCCGAAATCGAGCCTTCTTCTGCGGATCCTAGTAGTTCTACGGAGGCGAATTGCTCTGGTTTTCGCAATTAAGGTTTCGACCTGTTTTGCGAGTGAACCAATGAGCTTTTCTTGCTCTTCTGATTTCCTGTTGAAATCGGAGACCATCTTCTCGACGGCCTCGGTGTTAGCGTTAGCGCGGACACATCTAGGGCTGGTGTAGTCTCCAACGTTGTCGCTATCGACGCGAATTGGTTGTTCTTCTGTCATCGTTCTTGATTGAGTGGTCTGCGACTTGAGTGTAAGATAAATCCGACCCCCCTCCTTCTAGCGCCAAACTATGGGAACCGAAATTCACCCCTGTCGATTTTACGTAAATAAAGGAACTTAGGGAAAACCCTAATTTCCCAGAGGACCCGGTTATCTGCGGAACCGTACACACGCAATCAAGTAAACGACGAGAATAAGTAAAAGATAATAAAAACGAGATTAAGAGCACGAAGGAGTCTTATTCCGAATTTGTGTAAGAATGGTACAACAAGAGTAAGCCTTAGCTGCGTAAGCTCTCGGCGAGACTCCTAGTTCTAGCGATCTAAGACTAAAACCCTAGTTGAGACGCAGCTCGATAACAAAAACGGAAAGTTGCCTAAATGCTATGTTTTGGTGGTGAGAGCTCTGAAAAATCATCCTTGTGCTCTGTCCTTGGCCTTCTGCTTATATACTACCTCCTTTGGCGGTTTAGTTCTTCCTTTTCTCCAGATTCGAGTTTATCGGGAATCTTCCATTTATCTCGATCTTTCCATTTTCCTTGCGGAAATCTTCTATTTATCTTCAGACTTGACATTTATCTTCAAACTTGACATTTTTCTTCTTTCTGCGAGTAAATCGTTAAACCGTCATTGTATCTTTGGGCTGGACTTCTATTAAAGTCGCAAGTGGTATTTTATCGTGTTTCAAGACTGTCCGAGCCGTTTTTCGATAAAAACTGTTTTACGATTTTAAACGAGATTGTTTCCTGATACGATGCTGTTTCTATAAGATTTCTCGAGTTAATTGTATAGTTTGACAATACACGATGTTTCGTCTAATCGTTGCCATTTTATATGACTTTTCCGAATTCTTACGAGAAAATAAAACTTTTATGATTTTTATTGTAAAATCGAATGGTGAGACGGATAAAGATGAAACGAGAGACGTTTCGATCATGGTTCAGAGCATGATTGAACCGAAGGATGTATGCCTTATCTCAAGGATGCGAGAGATCAAGGCTCAGGACAGTCAGCTCGACGTACGACGAGCGAAAACGGGTTGGTTCAGCTCGCCGTACGGCGAGCTGGTTTGTGACCCCCAGCTTGCCGTACGGCGAGGTGGTCCGGGATGAAACAGTTCGACGTATGGCGAGCTGAACCGGCTGGTTTGGCTCGTCGTACGTTGAACTTGTTCGGTCGAACCTGCTCGCAATTTACGGCGGATGTGGTTTCTTGCGGTTTTTCGCTTAACTTGGGAAATCGTGTAATCGGCGATTGTTTCGTTCGTTTTTCTGAGATGACAATCTCCAAGTTTTCCGCAGATTTCCTTTGTTCGGAAAGTCTTTAGAATTTTATAAAACAACTTCTCGTGTTTTATAAAACATATTTTTATTTTTGCGGAAACTTTTGGTCATTGATTCCGTCGTACCGATTTTGACCCCAACATCCCTTTGGACGTCTGGGAGACAAATAGCTTACTTTTTGGCGTAGTAGTGGTCTGGGCGGTTGTAGTCTGCCAAGGTCTTGGGTCAAGTGGCCTCATCAGTATCAGGTTCAGGGATTACATTCCCCTAAGTATCCAGTTTCTACCTTGTTGCATTACGCAGATGACCTTCCTGGTCATACAGATCTCCATTCTCGTTCGTGGTTAGTATCAAAGGCGCAACCATGTCTCGTACCTGAGTATCGATCGATGTACGTTGAGCGGTGTCGATCGATGTCAAATGATCAGAATCGGTCGACGAAGATTAGTCTGTGTCGATCGATGATGAAGCGAGGTTGGGCGAGGTCTGATGAGAATCGGTCGACGAAGAGATGTTAGCGTAGATCGATGCGGAACGTTGGTCTTTGCGGATCGAACGTTCCAAGTTTGCAAGGTCNGAGTATCGATCGATGTACGTTGAGCGGTGTCGATCGATGTCAAATGATCAGAATCGGTCGACGAAGATTAGTCTGTGTCGATCGATGATGAAGCGAGGTTGGGCGAGGTCTGATGAGAATCGGTCGACGAAGAGATGTTAGCGTAGATCGATGCGGAACGTTGGTCTTTGCGGATCGAACGTTCCAAGTTTGCAAGGTCTTCTGAAAATAGCTGTTGTTTTGGCCTTGTTGCTTCTGGATATGTTATGCATGCACCTCAAAAATTAAGAAAAAAATTAATCATAAGATGATAAAAGAAAAAGAAAAACCTAGAATTATTATACTAAATATAAAAGCTATCAAAGCTCCCCGGGAACGGTGCCTAATTTGATACTTGTTACCCTATGGAGCAACTTACTCTCTCAAATAAGAGATCTATTGCAGTACTTAGGGATCGAATCCACAAGGAGCTACGAAACCTATTAAATCTAGTCAACCAATAATCTAGGTGAATATAAATAGTAAATCGCAGTAAGCAAGTAAACATGAAATATTCTAATTAAAAAGACAATTACTTAACAAGAATGGAATGAGGTTTCTGAAACTAAAATGGAAAGGTGTTAGACTTAGGGCTTTTATTTAGGTGTTGGAGATTATAATCCTATAGGTGATATCTAGTTGTTTGCATGGTATTAAAGAGCATTAACTATCTTAGCAACAAATTTACTAAACTCTCATTTAATAAATAAGCCTATTGACTAGAATTCTATTGACCAAGACAAGAGTGTCTGATCAATGAAAGTGTCGATCGATTATTCTAAAGGAATATCGACCGATTCACTTTACTCACCATCGATCGATTTCTTATAGGAATATCAATCGATGCGGCTAGTCAAGCATTACACACGAGTTAACAAGGACTCACTATGGATCCCTAAATCAAACTCTCGCTGTGTTTCTAGTAAAATCCTAGTTTAATCAGGATGTGTTCAAGACTATCAGAGTTATTCAAAGATATCTAAACAACCTAATAATCCTAGATTCATGTTTCTAGTTAGCAAGTCTAAAACATGAGCATTAAGAACACCTTATTAATGAATACCACAACAAGCAATCCTATAGTTGGGGATAATCCCTCTAACCTATTTAAACCCTAATTCTACCAAGTGAATTACTCAGACATGGCTAAGCAATTCATAACACAAGCAAAGTAATAAAACTGCATAGTATAGATAGATAGATAGAAAACAATGGAGTTCCAATCACAAATCTCTCTGATGATATTCTCTCCCAAACTATAAATCGTAAAACCTTTTCCACTGAAAAGAATACAAAAAATCTCTCTCCGCCTCTAACACTTTGGAAGAGTATATAAACTTAGTTTAAAACTCTTCAGGGGCAAAATCATCATTTGGTAATGTTTGGGCTTCAAGTTGGCTTGTCTCGCTATTGGTCTCCGCACCTTCGACATCGATCAATCATGCAAGGTGCATGTCGATCGAAGTGAGTCACTCCATATCGACCTCGATCGTCGTGGTCGATCCCAAATCGAGTGGTTTCTCCAATTTTCTCTAAAATGCTCCAAAAACATCACTTTCTTACAAAATACTCATGAACTTATAAATATGCTTAAAAGCTTCTATAATCTAATAAATAGTAGTAAAAACACCAATATACCATGACTAAAAACGGTTCAAAATCATGGTATATCACCTTTCTAGTTGAAAGTTCTATGTCCTTAGGCAGCTCGCACTGGTGTCGATCGACACCATCAGCTGAACATCAATCTACAGCCATTGAAGATTACATAGGAACTGTGATAATTCAGAGCCACTCAGACTTCTCCACACGACACCCGTATCCTCCCAACCCGTATTGTGTTAAAACGGCCACCATTGATCGATACCAACATGACATAATTGATCGACAACAACGGGCGACCAATGATTAACAACAGCAGTTGCCCCAATCGACATCCTGATTTTCAAAATGAACATCGTTCTGGATTATGTTATAGGCATCAATGAGAGTGGTACTAAACGGTGGGTTTCTCATGCTAAAATGGATACTGGGTTTGAGTGGAAGGCGGTGATGGAACATGTGGGCATTCCAAGGGGGAGTGACCAACTTCAGAATATTCCATTGGAAATTATCAAACAAAACTTGAACGTCGGTTCACAAAAGATTTGCGAGGTCGTAAAAGTCTCACCGAGGTATTTAATTTGTTTCCCTACATGGCACATGTCTGCTGAAACACTCTTTTGGCAATAGATGAAACATAATCAGCATCTAGGCATCAGAAACATGTTCCTTGAGATTTGCTTTTGTGGACTTTTGTGAATGGTTTCTCTCGGCTTTTGATTCGTCACGGATTCGGTTCACATCAGCTATAAACATCCCACTAGTCAAGTGGAAAATTAGCAAACAAAAATTCATATTCTACTAATTTGACAAGATTTCCTACAACCACATCTTCATCATCATCATTTTTGGGGAAAAATACTCAGGTATCACTTTTCTCCAGACCCCAGGAAGGACCCAGACCTCCGGGTCCCCGCTAAAGAGTACTCCGGGTCCTCACTGAAAGGAACTCTGGAACTACCCCAGGAACTACCTCAGAACTACCTCCTCCTCCGGGAAAAAGAAAAAAAGAAAACTTCCGAAGAGATAACCTTCCATAATTCTGAATGTGGAAGAAATCCTCTTACTCAAACTGACTGAAACCGACCTAATGAAGACTATATAAGGGGAGCCTAAACCCTAGAGAAAGGGATCGACACTTGAAGACTTAGATATTAGACTTAGACGGCTAGGGTTAGGGTTCTTACGATATATCTTGTAACTCTAACTCTTCGATATAATAAAACATCTCCTCAAGTCCTTACCTCTGTAAACCTCTCAAATTCATACGAAATATATAGCTTGTCCTCCGTTCCGTAGTACTCCAAAAGGACCTACAAAAAAATCCCCTAACAATCATACGATCCAAGATCGGGGTTAAGATAAATTTTGTCAACTCCAGCAGAAATAATGGAAACAAAATGATCATGTGCGATAGAAAAATCATTACATTCCTCGCAAAATGTAAAAGTACGCAGTTTAGGGAGAGTGGAAATATATACCCTAACGGTGGTATCGATTTCACGGACATGCACATAATTGATACTTTTCATTCCCTTACCATCTTCATCATAAGACACGCCATCACCTGCAGAGTCGACATCTGAACCAGAAGAGCCTCCTTCTTGAATAACTCCAATAAGTGAAGGAACGACTTCAATCATTACCAGCTGTAATGATAAACAAACCCTTTGAGAGCAATGGTGTTCTGTGATAGTGAGACTTCATTATGCCTTTTTATGCTACTCATAAGAATTTCAAATGAGACACGGCCCCAAGGATGTGCAAGAAAATGATCAACATCTTTAATTTTCTCGGCATATTCGTGGAAAATGTGCGGATTGTGAGGCGTTGGAAGTATGACGGATGAAAGCAAGGCAAGGAAAGCATACTTAAACCTAATTTCTAAATAAGTAACTGTATTATTTCTGAGCATGCTAATAACATAGCTAACCAGAACATCTTTCATGGACCCAAAAGCTCACCTCAGTATGGCTAATGCAATATATTCTTCATGCTCATTTTCTTGAAATGTGGGGGGGAAGCTTCAGGAAGTTGAGCCCCATAACCATAGCGAACTCTCTGATAGAAAACCTTACAGGTTTACTAGTAAATAATAACCCGGCTTCGTGCTTTTTCATCACCTTCAAGTGTCTAGATAAAAGGAATCGCCCAAATCGGCCAGAAAAAGAAGATTTTTTTTTTGCGATTTCCACTAATTTCCCAAATGTAGACTTTCTGATTGCTTTTACTTCATATTTGGTTAGAGTGTTTAGGTTTTTAGTGATGGCAGATGGTTTATGGTAAGCGGTTAACCTAATCCTAAGTGGTTCATCACCAACAACGAACATTCTAGGATGGAATTGAAGATGAGCGATTTCATCACCGTCTGTAGACATTGAGATCTTCATGATTATAGATTAAAATGGGGAAGATTCATTTGATGATCGTAACTAAGATTGAGATAGATGGAGAGACAAACTTAAGAGTATATAAAGATGAAAAGTTTGGACAAGAATTATCGAAATTGTCTGTTATAAGAACAAGTGATAAATTTCAACATGTCTGATAATACCACTTTAGTGTAACTTTGGATAATCAGATAATAAAAAGAAAAAAAATTATAGAACCAAAACGGATAAGGTAGTATAGAGATATACTAGTCCTAGAGATATAAAGGGTTAAAACATCTGACCTCCTCTGGGTTTTTTTTTCTCTCCTTTTGTTCTTGCCTTCTCCGCCACAAATCTTCGTTTTCAACCGACGTCGGTGGGCTTCCACAGCCACGACGTCGGTTGGAACTGTTGTTTTATTTCCTTCTCTGTACTGTGTTTAGTTTCTTCTATGATCGGTTATGGTTTTTTCATTTTCAAATCTAGATTCAGGTCAAAATAGAGTGGCTGGACCTTATGTTAATGGCGCTTCTCTTCAGGTCTTCGTTGCAGTTGCTGATCCTTGTGCATGTATTGATTTGTTGGTATTTTAGACCTTTGGATCCTCGTCATCGATTTCTTGGTTGCATGTGCCTGTCTCAGTTTTATTCCTCTGCGATTTAGTGCTTATCTCTATCAGAGAAGATGGTCGGTTGGAAGAGGAGGGCTTATCTTTGATATCTGCTGCAACAGTTCGATTTCGGCGAGACCATCGAAGGCGTTAGGTAAACCAGTCTCTTCACTTCGCCTTCCTTGGTTGTGTCAATGCGATCCTGCTCATGGCTCCGATGAGGAGCAATATAATGAGTGATGGCTTGATCCTCTTGAATAAAGTTTGATCTTTCATGTCTCCATTTTTCAGCTCCTTTTTCTTTCATTTGTTCTTCTCTTTCTTCAGAATTTTATGTTGTTTGGCCTAATTTGTTAAATGTAAAACCATAGTGTTTAGTCTAAGTTTTTGTCTCTGAGGACTTGTTGTCCGTCCGCTTATGATTCCAGAGAATGGTTCTTCTTCCGCCTGCTAAGAACTCCGGGAGTTTTGATAACTCGCTTGCTTTATTCTAAAAATGGTGTAATCCTCATTTTAATGATAATGTAATCCTCTAGTGTTAAAAAAAAAAAGAGATATATCGATCAATACTCCTCTAGAGTTATCGATCGACGACAGCTTATATCGATCGACACTGCGATAGTAACATCGATCGATGCAGTCGGCAATCAGATCAATGGATGAATCTAACTAGCGACAGCTATTGATTTGTCTAAGGGTTGAAGTTCTCATATATTTGCAAGCAATTCGTTAAGACATCCATAGATTTATAATCCTGATTTTCTGAATAGTAACCTTGAATCTAACTATTTATCTTCATTGTTTTCAAAGCAAAACCTATTTTCCTTAGCAACTTACCATTGCTACTTATTTTATTTACTGTTTTAAACCTTTTTCAACCTAGCTTAATCACTTAGGATTATATCTTTTGTGACTCTAGTTCCTTGTGGATTCGATCCCTAAGTGCTACGATTGAACCTCTTATTTGAGAGAGTAAAATCACTCCTTAGGTTAAACATTTGAGTGACATNACCTATTTTCCTTAGCAACTTACCATTGCTACTTATTTTATTTACTGTTTTAAACCTTTTTCAACCTAGCTTAATCACTTAGGATTATATCTTTTGTGACTCTAGTTCCTTGTGGATTCGATCCCTAAGTGCTACGATTGAACCTCTTATTTGAGAGAGTAAAATCACTCCTTAGGTTAAACATTTGAGTGACATCAAATTAGGCGCCGTTGCCGGGGAACTAAGATCACTATTAGATTTAATCTGATTCAGTCTTGGTTATTTGTTACTTTTTATTTTTCCATCTTTTGACACAAAATTTTTTTCTTTTTCTTTTTGTCTCTTTCAGGTACATGCCCAGCAGTACTAGAAGCAACAAGAACAAGCAACTTTGTACTCAGAAGATCCCAACAATCTAGAGCGTAGCATCCGCAAGGACATACGCTCCATATCGATCGATACCAATACCATCGTATCGACCGATACGCCCTTTCCACCGAGGATCAACAAACGTTCGTCAACCGATATCTTCACCACCTCATCGATTGACATCAACAACCGTTCGTCGACCGATACCCTTCACTTGACATCGATCGATACACCACACCTTACATCGATCGATACTAACCGGCGAGACATGGTAGCGCCTATGATTCTCATACCCGATGAGAATGGAGACCTGCGTGATCAAGATGGTCACCTGCGAAATGCATCAGGTCAGAAGCTGAATGATCAGAAGGAGATCATTACTGAAGAAGAGACTGCACCCACAGGCATCATTCAACATGTAGAAGAGACCAGAACTTTGGCTGATTACAACCGCCCCGATCAGTTCTATTCAAACCGATCAGCCATCCTCCCTCCTTCTATTCAGAGAGGAGACTTTGAGCTCAAGCCGCAGTACTACACACTTGTGGGACAAATCCCTTTTTGTGGTTTTCCCCATGAGCATCCTATGGACCTTTTGGAGAGGTTCGAGGATCTTGTCACCCTAGTCAAAGCAAAAGGAGTCCCTCAAGACTATCTTTTCTGCAAGCTTTTCAAGTACTCTCTATCTGGAGAAGCTTTGCAGTGGCTAAGACAACTACCACCAGGTTCCCTTACCACCTGGAATGATATCAAGCATGCCTTCCTGCGTAATTTCTTTGATGATTCACGCGCTGAAGACTGGAGGAAGAAGATTGCTACATTCACCCAACCCCTGAAGAGTCATTTAAGGATACTTGGAACAGATTCAAGTCCTACAAGCGAGACTGCCCACACCACGGATTCAACCAAGTACAACTGCTATGCACCTTCTATAGAGGCATCAGCCCCGATTTCAAGAGAGCCCTTGATACAGCTAGCGATGGAAACTTCACCACCAGGAATCCTCAGAATGCTATCAAGCTAATTGACAACTTAGCTTCCAGCAACAGCACAAGAAACTATATGAAGACTACATCATCCCCTGGGAAGGAGTACGCCAATGAAGTTCAAGCACAGCTAGACAACATTCAGAAGCTCCTAAACAAGCAGATCTGTTCAGTGGAAGATTCAGAAATTGTTGAAGAAGATGTCAACTGGATTAGTGGTGCCGGTTTTCAGAGATCTGGTAACCAAGGAGGATACAGAAACTTCACAGGCCAGAGAAG